>WSYH01003109.1:0-20625 GCA_036426205.1 Ascaphus truei
CCCCCCCCCCCCCACATCTAACTCATCACCCACTCTCCCCCCACCTCACGTCTCACTCTCCCTGTCATTTTTCGCTCGACATATAGTCCCACCCACATTCGTCACTCTGCCCCTATATACTCTAGCTACACGATGACACGTGGAAGGGACCGGGGAGATAAGGAGGTCGTTAACCACAAGGGGAAGACCCCACAGGCCGTATGTTGCAGACGATTGATTTTAGCGGACGGTTAATTTTTTTGCTGGGTTTGGGCGTTAGAGAGAGAGAAGGTGCTTGGCGCGCATTGGGAGCTAGGGAAAACAAAAAAAGAAAAAGTGTGGACAGCGCTAATGCTAAAATAGAATATAGTAACAATATAAATTACAGTGATTACTATGAGACCTTTAACTTGAAAGGTGAGGCCGCCTAGGCAAAATATGATTGACACAAATTAACAAAAAACAAACAGTAAAAAACAGAAAACCGGCACCTCCAAGAATATAAAGTATGTGAATTCTGACCAAATAGAGAGTCCAATCGGGGATAGCAAGCAATCCTGAGGGGAATCTTCAATGAAGTCTCGCGAGGATGACAAACACACATAAACAACAAAAAATACAAAGGGAAAAATCATAGTGTAACTCAAAAAAACAAACACTGAAAAAGATGAACTAAAAGATTATTACAATTTTAATAAAATGCAATTACTAAATATAAAACAACAAACAAATGTCCGTTGGGCTTAAGACACTGATGAGGCAGTACCATCCAGTAGGAGTAAAATTGAAATCCTACTTACAGCAAGGCTGAGTAAATGAGAGTAGCTGTCCTTCCTCCCCAGAGCAGGAAACCTCTGCAAAAAGGTTTTCTGTTTTTTACTATCGGGAGCTAGGGAGTTCCACATGTAGGGTGTACCATGTGAGAATGGATGTAGGCAAGAGAGTACTGTAGTTGGAGTAAAGGGAGGACAGTCCTCAGCAGAACATAGAGAGATAGTAGGGATTTACCGAGAGATAAAGCAGAGATATTTGGAGGCTCAGAGGAGTAGAAAGCCTTGAAGAAGAGAAGAAGAATTGTTTAGTGAATGTGCAATTTAATAGGGAGCACGCAGAGAGTTTTTAGGAGAGGACAATTGAATAGGCTGAAGGGCATAAATGAGGCCATGTGATGAAAAAAGTGTCAAGATTTAGCGTTGGCATTAAAGGAGCGGTTCGTGCTTTTTGTCTCTTTTATTACTGTTTTTTTAACCTAGATCTGAAGCGGGGGTGGAGGGGTGTCTCCGGAGTTGAACCCCATTAATTTCTCCAGGGACCCCATGCTTCCTTAGATACTTACCTCCAAAGGAGACCCCTTTGTTTCAATCCTAGTTTATTTTTATTTATTTTTAAATATCACCAAAAAAATTGCGAGCTTGGATTTCCTCTTTAAGGTGAGGAAAGTAACTGCAAATGCAAACAAGATCTTATCTTGCATTAAACGGGCAATGGATGGAAGGGAAGTAAACATAATTATGCCCCTTTACAAAGCATTAGTAAGACCACACCTTGAATATGGAGTACAATTTTGGGCACCACTCCTTAGAAAGGACGTTGTGGAACTAGAGAGAGTGCATAGAAGAGCCACCAAATTAATAAAGGGGATGGACAATCTAACTTATGAGGGGAGGCTAACTAAATTATATGTATTTACATTAGAAAAGAGGCGTCTAAGAGGGGGTATAATAACTATATCTATACTATAATTCTAAGTTGGATTCCGTCTGTTTGTTTGTATGTCCGAAGCATCGAAATCTCACAAACGGCACCACGTAGAACAACAAAACTTTCACTGGACATTCTGCTGCGGATTTGTAGGTCAACGCAACTATTTTGAGCTTCCAATGTCACTCACCTCCCAAATTATGGACATTTTAAGTGTCCCTCGGCTGTCCAGCAAATCTGTTAGAGCGGGGGGCGGGAGGGCGTGGCTACTAAGGGAGGGGGCGGCGTATCTGCAGAAAATCTCACTCGCCAGTCAAATTGAAGGGACAGGGGAATGGGAGGGACATTCTGGATGGAGGGACAGGGGTGGTGGACAGAGGGACAGACAGTATATTAAGTTGTGCAGAATAACCACCCCCCCATTCTACATCTCCCCCCCCTCCCCAGTCTCCCCCAGTTCCACATGTCTCTGCTCCCATTCCCGGGTTCACCTCGCTCCACCTGTTCTTACCCCATTCATTGGCTGCTAAAATAGAGACTTAACAGTGAAACCGAAAGGACTAGGGGAACGGGAGGGACGTGGTGGATGGAGGGACGGGGGGACAAACACAATATGAAGTTGTGCAATATATAACATATTCATACAATTAGTGAATTTAAAGTTGTGCCCCCTGGACCTTGCTATTCACACACCCCTGGTCCCTGCTGCGCACACCCCTGGTCCCCGCTGCGCACACCCCTGGTCCCTTCTGCACACACCCCTGGTCCCTGCTGCTCACACCTTTCCCCCCTATTCCCACTGTGCACACCCCCGGTCCCTGCTGCACACCCCCCCGGTCCCTGCTGCTCCCATTTCCCCTCCCGGTCCCCGCTGTGCACACCCCCAGTCCCCGCTGCACAGCCCCCCCGGTCCCAGTTGCTCACACTTCCCCCCCACCCGGTCAATGCTGTGCACACCCCCGGTCCCGCTGCATACCCCTCCCCCAGTCCTGCTGTCACGACTCCCCCCCCCCCCCCGCCCCGCTGCAACACACGCCAGGTGCTCGCTTCACACACCCCCGGTCTCCGCTGCACACATCCCCGGTCCCTGCTGCTCACTCTCCCCCCTGGTCCCTGCTGCAAACCCCTCCCCCGGTCCCTGCTGCTCCCCCCCCCCCTCGCCCCCACTGCGCACACCCCGGTCCCCGCTGCCCCCCCCCCTGTCCCTGCTGCTCACACCCCGCCCCCCAGGTTCCCGCTGCGCACACACCCGGTCGCCATACCAAAAACATGGTCTACTAGCAGGTGTTGAAGGATTAAAATAAATAACTATATCACATTACAATGTTTTTTTTTATACAATGTAGTTGTAGGAGGACACGCAGTCCACAACTCCCTTTAGATAAGCATGTCTCCCAGCCCCAAACATATATCTTGATATGTGCAGATATAAAGTCTTATAAAGGAAAGTCTTATCTGATTTCTTGTAGTTGGAGGGAAAGTCTTCTCTGTTCCTGGGTTGTTGCCTTTTTCCTCAGGCGATATCAGGATTCAGGTTCAGAAGTGTTTTCCCCTGTGTCTTGCAAGCAGCTCTGCTGTTTCTTCTGGCAGACTCAAGACATCTGTCCCCATGGTCTGTCTCACAAGTTATGAGACTCAGGAACAATCTCCCTTTCTGTTTCAAGGGCAGGCTTTTCTAAGCAACCTAATCAGGCAGGTGGTGTTTGTTAATTGACTACCAGCAGTTAACCACCACACTGCTGGATTAGAGGCACATTTCCTGAACAGGGATAACTCCCCTGTTACATACCTCCCCTGTTTGTGGGAAGCTCGGGCTTGCCACGGCCAAAGCCCATCCTTCCACTCTCATTCTAGATATCTCTGTGACTTGAATGAGAGTGGATGGAGGAAGAGAACCCTCAGTCCTGCTGGGATTGGAGCCCTTTCTCCAGTTTATTCGTGTCTCCTCCCGAAGGTGCTTGAGATCAGCACTCAGTCGCTCGAGGAGGACTTTTTCTAAGTATAGTCTTTTTGCTACGTGCGCGGTCATGAGATTTCCCTCGCGTCGGGTGCTCGTCTTATTGTAGGCATACTGTATGGCAGCAGTTGCAGAGCGTTTAAAAACAGCCCTTTGAGTTTTCCGCTCTTGAAGCTGTCTCTCTGCACTTTTTCCACTTAATGGAGTTGCTAGTTCAGCCTCTTTGGGATTAAGTTGCAAATCCATATCCACTTCCAGAGAATGTCCCATCTTTTCAGCTTCATCAGCTAAGGATTCTTCTGGTTTTGATTCAGCATGTGTACCTTCTTTTGTTGCCTGTTGGGTGGCTGAAGGTTTTGCTAGTGCTTGTTTAGGTGGTTCAAATTTTGCAACCTTGTTTTTCAGACGAGCGGTATTCCCAGCTCTCACTGTACCCTTGTCTTCGTGGGTTTTTGTGGCTGTGGGATACTGACGCTTAGTCAGGGTCAATACTTGTCCTTGTAGAACTGTAATCTCATCCGCGAGAGATCCCTGTTTTTTGAGTGCGTCTTGCAAGTCTCTTCTCAGGGAATTTATCTGCACACTTTGCTTTCTCTGAGCTTGCTTCCACATTTTCACTGCATTGTGAAGCACTATGAATTTCTTTGTTAGGGCCACAGTTACTTGTCTCAGTTTCTGGACCTTCTTGTGCTCCCTTTTGTGCCGAGTCACCTGGGTTCTAAGCTTGGCCTCTAGCGATGCTTTGGTGATGCTCAGGGTAGCCTTCAGTTTCTCTTGCTGCTTTGCGGGGACATACTGGGTAATCAGACGTTCCTGCAGCACTTGTATTTCTTTAACAGCCTGCAGATTGTCTTCCTGCAGAGTTCGCTGCTTCTCCTCGGCCTTCTGGAGGTGCATACGCAGACCTTGCAGTTGGTTCTGCAGTCGGTGCTCTGCTTCAAACTTCGACCCCTTCCAAAAGTCTATTTATTTCTTTAAGCTCGTGCAGCTTTTCATTCTTTTCCTTGACGTCGTCTGTCAAATGAAAATTTTCTTCTTTCAGTTTTAAGTTTTCTCTTTTTAATCTTAAATGTTCTCCTTTTTCAGTCTCTGTGCTATTCAGGGCCTCCTTGCAGTCCTCCTTCCATTTACGCGCATCTGCTTTGAGAATGACAGTTTCCTGGCGTGAGACTTCCTTCTCTTGGTTGAGGGTCTGAAGCTCCTTCTGAGAGACTTTGAGATCTGTATTAAGATTGACAATAGTTTCTTTAGAAATGTCCAGCTCCTCAGTGAGACTGTGTAGCTCCTTTCTGGAGACATCCAGGTCTATGCGGCAGCTGTTGGTCTCATGATGTGAGGTATCCAGTGCTCTGTGGAGTGTCTGAACCTCTTTCTGAGATATGTCCACCTCTGTCGGGACACTGTTGACCTCCTGTTGTGAGGCATTCAGCTCTACGCGAAGAGTGTGAACCTCTTGCTGAAAGACTGTCATCGGCTTCAATGCCTCCTCATACGTCCGCTTCAGCTTAGCCATCATTTTATCAGATTGGCTCTGCTTTTCATCCATAGCGGAAATAGTAGCGTTTGCAGTATCTAGCTCAGTCTTGAGATCGTCCAATTCTGTCCTGGCCGCAGAGTACATTGCGAGCACATGTTCCTGTAGCTTCACGTTATTTTTCAGTAGCTCTGCGTAATCATCTTTCTTTTGTTTCAATTGTTCACGGAGCATATCACAGTCACGCCTGGCATTTTTCAGGGCATCCTCAGGGCTGGTCAAGGGATCGACACTCACTGGTTCAGGCTCCGCTTCCCTGGGATGGTTGGTTGAGGGTTCCTCACTGTTGGCACCGGACAGGCACTTCTTTGGGGAACACGACTTCTGCCTTGGGCCCTCTGGATATTCGGTTATCCGCGGGACGAATTCTCCATTTTCTCTAGGCTGCAGGGCATCTCGGTCCCCCTTTTTCTCTACAGGATCTGCGGACGTGTCTGTTCCTTCCACGGTAAGTGAAGAACCGCTTTTCTTTTTTCACCTTTTTGTTTTGGATGACACCGTCCCCTCAGGAATACTGGGGTCTCCATCTTCATTTGAAATTTTAGCAGCGTCACTGGATCCACCCGGCTTTTCTTGCAACTGTAACAGCAAACGGAAATATTCGGTGATCCGCTGCTCCCGCTCTTTCTCCTGCCGATCATATTCGTCATCATAGGGAGCGGTCTTTTCAGTTCGTACCGAGTTCAGGCACCCCCACCATTCTTGGGGTGTTTTGTGGGTGTGACTCGGTTTGCGTTCCCCGTAAGAGATGTCTTCCTCCGCATCGGACTGGAAGGGCCACTCTTCCGTGGGGTAGGGTTCATTACAGGAACGCCGCATCTTGTCCTCCATTTTGGGGCTATCAGGTGTATTTTTCTTCCTGACCTCTGGAGGTGCTATTGCAGCTTTTGCCAGTGTATTTTCTAGAACCCCAGATTGTGATAGAACTACTGGTGGGCATATTTTGCTTGTAGAGGTCGTAGCTCTCACAGGCATCTCCGTAGACTTTTTCTTTCCTTTAGTAAGTATTAAAACATCAGCAGTGCTGTGCACGCATTCTTTCTCATTAGGTATACTGGATGTGCAGTTGCTAAGTAAAAACTTCTATTTGCTTTACACCATTTACTTGCTAGGTCCAGTCCCTCCGCTTCAGCAAAATAATGTGATTTTCTGCTTGAGTTCAGTCATTTTCAGTCTCATCTTTGGGTATTATGGCATTCACTCTTCACACTTTGGGTGTCTGTTTTACTCCCAAGATGCATAGACAGACGTTACTTGCAGAAAAAATTATATTCTTTGCAGTGGAATATTTCTTTCACTCCCGGCAGTGTGACTCAATACTCAGCAATTGGCTTTGGGTTACCATTTACACCGTTCAGCAATCCCTTTTTAATTTTTTATTTTATTTTTTACCTGGTAGGACAATTTTACACTCAGCACTTGTTTGCGGAAAATTCCCTTGCTTCAGCACAGTCTTGCATCAATTTTCCCACTTTTCTGCATATACTCAATTCACAGCTGGTAGTCCTATGCGGTGTGGCAGCCTTTACTTGCAGAATCAGTACCGCTCACAGGTCATCATCTGTATTCACTGCTTCAGCACAAAATTTTATATATATATATATTTTTTTTTAAAGAAAACAATAAACAAAGCCTTGCTCCTATCATTGGAGCGCTAACTCACTTCTTGAACCCTGACTATGGCTAGAAGGCAAAACCCCTTTTCAACAACCATATTACACATTATTGTGATAGGCAAGTAAGGTTTACCTGCTTAAGCAGTCTCTCTCTCTCTCTCCTCTTGGGATTGGGGAAAAGAGTCCATCTGTGGTTTTGTGGCTTTCTTCAGTGCAGTGTAGATTTCCTGCCTGGATGTGTATCCCTTTAATTCTGGTCTCTGCTGCAGGTGACTCTTTGCTTTGTTGCTCAGGCTGTTTGTAAAACTGCATGCAGGCAAAAAGCATAAAAAAAATTCACAGGCAATCTCCGGGACCCCTTTTAACTTCAAGGCCCACCTCTCATCCCACTTCTGACACCATATGTAAGTGACGTGTTCAGAGGTACGCAATGGAGACTGTTTTTAAGGTGAAATTAAAATTAGGCTTTATTGCGCCTGTCCCTTTTACACAGCAAAACATATGCAAATAAGTCAAACAAAAACCTATCTCTGCTTTGGAGACTATCTACACATGTAGCTCAGCTCTCTCTGACTGGGTTGGTTAGCTAAGCTATTCACCAGCCCCAAAAAATAAACATATATACAGATACATAACAGTTCAAAAAGAAAGTCTTATCTGTCTCTCTGGTAGCTGTAGTGGGGAAGGCTTCTCTCTTTCCTGGGTTGCTGCCTTTTCCTCAGGCTTTATCAGCAGTCAGGTTTAGAAGTCTTGCCCCCCTTTGTCTTGTTGTCAGCTTGCAGCTCATGACATCTGTTCATGTGAAGTATTTCCTTGGTCAGCCCCACGTATGAGACTAAGGATATCTCTGCTCTTTCTGCTTCCTAGGTCAGCTCAACTCATGTGTGAGCTCAGGAAGAATCCCCCTTCCTGTCTCAGAGGCAGGCTTTTTCTAAGACCTGTAATCAGCCAGGTGGTGTTAGTTAATTGCCTACCAGCAGTTAACTACCACACTGCTGAATTAGAGGCACATTTGTGAACAGGGATAAGTCCCCTGTTACAGTCACCTCATTACAATTGAACTCGGACACTGGTTAGTTAACACTTGAGTAGCAAAGAAGACACATTTCTTTTATTTGTAGTCAGATAGTTCTCATACCTATGATAGCAGTGGGTATTGCAAATACTGGGTATTCGAAGAGATGTATCACTGTTTATAGCACTGTGTGTTTGTGACTGTGGGTATCAATGTTTATATTACTGTATGTATCACTGTTAATATCACTGTGTCACTGTGTGTGTACTGTATCCCTGTTTGTGTCAGTGTGAGTGTATCACTGTTTATACCACTTTGTGTTACACATACCTTACAGTTGTGTCATTGTGTGTCTTGCTTTGTGTTTTCAGATATAAATGAGTGTTTATTGGGCTCGCCTTGCGGTGCGATCGGAGATTGTATAAACGCAGTGGGCGGCTTCCACTGTATGTGTGCAACAGGATTCCGCTCAGCAAACAACGTAACACAATTCTGTCCTAACAAGACACGTTGTGTAGGTAAGTACACTGCTAATTCTATAAAGTGTGATAGTTCTCTGCGTATGTAGCCCCCTTTCCCCCATTGTCTAGTGTGACCACATGTGATGCTATTACCTGAGTGGCAAACAGGAGGCCTGATCCTCCGCCACTGGGAGCCTGGGGTGTGTGAAATGAATATACTAACAGCGCCTCCACCTAGGAAGGATCCTCACGCAGTGGGATACTCCCTCCCAAGACAATACAGTCAGTAATTGCACACAAGGGTATATGAACAGTATTTACTGAACAGTAACTTATAACAAGAACTATGCAACATACCATAACACCACATCACAGTATAATGAGCACACCACCCAGTACCACCAGTGAGTGTCCCAAATATACTTTGGGTGGTAGGCACCAATACCCTGCTGTCCCTTTCCCAGTGTCCAGCCCACCCAAAAGTGTAAGGAGTAGCGCTTTCTTGTGAACTTGGTGAGGTACCTGCCGAGTACTCCAGTACTCGGTGCGTCCAACTTAGAAATGAGGATCCGTCTGATCCAGCGACGTGGCCCTCAGCGATGGTATCCGCCTCTGCGTTGGGTGTAGGGTCTCAACTTTAAGAGTCTTTGTTAACACTGCGGTAGTCTGGTCCCAAACCACAGACCGCGATCACCACACGGCGTCTTCCTTGTGTCCCTGACACTATAGTAAAATGGGTAAACGTCCCTATCTAAGTGGCCTTCCCTGCAGCAGTCACCCGCTTGACGTGATTGGGACCTATCTGGGACCTAAGGGGAGGTTCTAGCCTAGTCTGAGTGCCACTGACACTCAGACCCTCCCTTCCCCTTGTCTGCTCTGGCTCCTACTCAATAACTGTCTCCTCACTAACTGACTTCTGACTGACTCACTGACTGCCTTAACTGTCAGAATCTCTCAGCCCTATTGGTAGCCTGGCCACATTTGGACTGCAGCCCCTGAGGCTGTTGGAACTTGCAGTTCCTTTGTTGCTATACTCCTATGGAAAGGTAAGGGGACAAACAGGGGACCAGTGGGACCCAGGCTATACTTATAATACAGATGCACAAGCTGCTCTGTGTATAATACAGATACACACACTGCTCTGTGTATAATACAGATACACATGCAGTGCTCTGTGTATAATACAGATACACATGCAGTGCTCTGTGTATGATACACAAGCTGCTCTGTGTATAGTACAGATACACACACTGCTCTGTGTATAATACAGATACACACGCTACTCTGTGTATAATACAGATACACACGCTGCTCTGTGTATAATACAGATACACTGCTCTGGGTATAATACAGATACACGCTGCTCTGTGTATAATACAAATACACACTGCTCTGTGTATAATACAGACACACACACTGCTTGTGTATATTACAGATACACACTGCTCTATGTATAATACTGATACACGCTGCTCTGTGTATAATACAGATACACACACTGCTCTGTGTATAATACAGATATACACGCTACTCTGTGTATAATACAGATACACACGCTGCTCTGTGTATAATACAGATACACTGCTCTGGGTATAATACAGATACACGCTGCTCTGTGTATAATACAAATACACACTGCTCTGTGTATAATACAGACACACACACTGCTTGTGTATATTACAGATACACACTGCTCTATGTATAATACTGATACACGCTGCTTTGTGTATAATACAGATTCGTGAGGAGCCCTCAGCATACACTCCTTCTGGTCCGGGCAGGAAACTTAACCCCAGTTGCAGCAAGAGAATCTAATCATATTAGTGTAGCAAAGTCCATTACATAGTACCCACAGGGTTACAATGAAGACAACAACGGAGCAAACCTCTCCTACACCGCTAGACCCACTTCAGCTTGGAACCGTCAGTCAGCCACAGACCTCCACCCTGTTGCGATCGTGGATCAAGGTAATGACGTCACCTCAGTGCGTCGCAAGTCCGCAGCAGCCAATTCATTAATCAGCAAAACAAACATGGTCCCATAAGCAGCATGTGCAAGGTCAAAAGCACAGTGATAGTTGCAGAAGAGTGTCCAGTACACAGCAAAACAATCCTACGCACGTTTCGCAGTGAACTACTTCGTCAGGGATATTAAGAATGACTAGGCTTGGTGGAAAAAAAGGAGCCGATTAACCTATCATTGCTTAGGGCACGTAGCTGGCACAGGTGCAGTCCTAACTAGCAAACATTTGCACAATACAAAAACCTAATAAAAACATACATACACTTTCTTTATTGCACAGAATAAGTTTGGAAATAAATACAAATGTTTAATAAGCATTATGGCCTTTGTAAAGTGGACACTGCAATGGGAAAAAACAATATTAATACGTGTCTGTATTAACATAATAACAGAAATTAGATAAAACCTAAATAAGATATGGGGTAAGGATAAAAAATATATAATGAGAAGGTCATTACCAATGGAGACAAAAACATCAAAGTCTTAAAATAAATAAAAATGCCTTGGAAATTGTGGTGAAGACTTTTAACTAAGTCCTATTCAAGTTAATAAAGTGACCATACATCAAGCTCTTCATTCAAACCCCTAGGGGCCAATGTTTTAAGTTGGTAAATCCAAAAAGTTTCTCGTTTAGAAAGAGTCTTTAATCTGCCACCCCCACGTCTGATGGGGTGCACTACCTGAATACATTTGTACTTCATTAAATTAGAGTCACTCTGATGATGCAATTTAAAATGTCGGGGAACACTATGCTTATCAATACCCAATTTATATTTCTTGCATGTTCCAAAATTCTGGTTTTCAAAAACCGCTTTGTAATTAATTTGATATCCTTACCCCATATCTTATTTGGGTTTTATCTAATTTCTGTTATTATGTTAATACAAACATGTACTAATATTGTTTTTCTCGTTGCAGTGTCCACTTTACAAAGGCCATAATGCTTATTAAACATTTTTATTTATTTCTAAACTTATTCTGTGTAATAAAGAAAGTCTGTGTATGTTTTTATTAGGTTTTTGTATTGTGCAAATGTTTGCTAGTTAGGACTGCACCTGTGCCAGCTATGTGCCCTAAGCCAGCGGTGCGCAAACTGTGGGGCGCGACCCCCAGGGGGGGCGCGAGACTGCCGACGGGGAGCTGCAGGGCCTCTGTAAACCATACTTACCCGTGGCTCCGGCGGCTTCCTCCCGGCGTCGCCATGGCAACGCGGCGTCAAAATGACGCTGCGAGGTCATGTGACGTCACGTTGCTATGGCAACGCGACGTCATTACGCCGGAGCGAGGGTAAGTTGGGGTTGGGGGGGGCGCGGGAGTGAGGGGACAGCCGGCAGGGGGGCGCAGGGAAAAAAGTTTGCACCCCCCTGCCCTAAGCAATGATAGGTTAATTGGTTCAATTTTTTACACCAATTTCTGTGTCAGTAATGGGTATATATTTTGTTAGCCTAGTCATTCTTAATATCCCTGATGAAGTAGTTCGCTACGAAACGTGCGTAGGATTGTTTTGCTGTGTACTGGACACTCTTCTGCAACTATCACCATGCTTTTGACCTTGCACATGCTGCTTATGGGACACTGTTTGTTTTGCTGATTATTGAATTGGCTGCTGCGGACTTGCGACGCACACTGAGGTGACGTCATTACCTTGATCCACGATCGCAACAGGGTGGAGGTCTGTGGCGGACTGACGGTTCCAAGCTGAAGTGGTTCTAGCGGTGTAGGAGAGGTTTGCTCCATTGCTATCTTCATTGTAACCCTGTGGGTACTATGTAATGGACTTTGCTACACTAACGTGATTGGATACTCTTGCTGCAACTGGGGTTAAGTTTCCTGCCCGGACCAGAAGGAGTGTATGCTGAGGGATCCTCACGAAGCAAGTCATCAATCTCCAGAGTGGTAACATGTACCCTAAACATGTCCTGCTTTTCTGATTAATTTATCTTTTAGGTGCAATCATTTACATTTTAATATTGTCACAATATAATTACTTTACTACACCATGAGAGTCGTGCGCTGTGTTTTCTCTTTACTACAGTCATGTATACTGTACTTAATGAGGTGGGTGGCATATTGTAATTTTTATTTGGGGGTGTGGGGTTTAAAACATTCTTATGACCTGTTCAAAAGATTTCTTTGGATTAATAATCCTGCATACAAACCTCTCTCCTCCCCCCCCCCCCTCCACAGACACACACAAAGTTCAAATGATTCTCATGAATTTAAAGAAGGAACAATTTTATTTGTGCAGGATAATCATGGACAAATGAATAATAAAAAAAGACAGTAGGTCGCCTCTTCTTCCAAATTTACAATCTTGTCTTTATCTTCATCATAATGGCTGCATTGCATTCTGTAGTTCTTTTGTCATTGAGAGAGGGGGGGTTGTGTAAATTACTGACGGTTGCGACAGTATACACACAGTACAATACTTTTACACATGCCCCCCCCCTTCCTGTACAGCTGCAGCTCTGAAAAGAAAAGAAAAAATTAGTGCAGTAAAGTGCATTTAAGGCATTGCGTATATCACTATATTGGACTGTACAGTAACTACTGTCAAAATATATACTGTACAGTATAACTGTATAACTACAGTATACTTTAACTCTATACTGTATACAGTATAGCTATAACTATAACAAGTTAGGGATTGGAGCACTGTGTCTTACCTGCCATTATTGGGGTGGGGGGGGGGGATTTCCTGCACTTTATCTTCACCCAGCTCCAGACATGCACATGAAAAACAGTAATATAAATAAATGATCACCTGCTCCTGCACCCATCCATGATGCTACTCTCCTTTGACCCCCCATCTCACCTGCTCCTGCACCCATCCACGACGCTGCTCTCCTGGGAACCCCCAGGTCACCTGCTCCTGCTCCCATCCACGCAGATGTCAACAGCACTCCTCACACCAGATCCAGCTTGTTCGTCCGCATGCTGAATGGTTTAAGTTGTGGCGAAATTCCTGACAACTCTGCGGTGCAAAAGATTGATCTTCTTTTGGAGACCATGTTGAAGATGGATAGGCGTATGGAGAAGATGGCGAGGAACATCGCGGAGATCTATTCTTTGCTTGGAGTTCCTGCCCCTGTATGTCCGATGCAGGAGGGTGGCCTGGATGTGACTTTCACGCTTCCATCACCAAGCGCACCATGGGTCACCCCACGCTCACCCCCTCCGTCTGCAGAATACATGTACCTGTATGCCCTTGATGAGAATGAGATGACAACCCCGGTAAGGCCACGACAGGAGATGACAACCCCTGGTAAGGCCACGACAGGAGGAAAGCATCCTCCCAGACCATCTACCCTCACCCGCTGCCAGAAGCACACCCGCTCCAGCACCCAAGATTGTAACGCTCCCAGACATCATCTTGAGCGAACTGCCCCAGCAAGTCCTGAAGAAATACAAGATCAGAAGTGCTGGTCTTGCCCAGAAATATGCCCTGTCCATCTTTCAACACCACGTCAGTTTTGAGACGTACAGCGGGTGGACCCACAATGTAAATTATGAAGGGAATAAAAGCAAGAAGGGTCTTTCGGCAAATTTAAGGAAAACAATTGTGGAGGAAGTGCAGAGGAGGAATGCTAACGATCATGTTATGAGAACCGTGAGGGACACCCTCAGTGGCCTTTTGAGGCATATAAGGGTTCGTCCCTGGAAGGCCAGTCAATTTGGGAACGACTTTGCTGTTTGATGTACTGTACGTAGTTCAAAAGTTATAGAAAAATGTTTTTACTCCAAAAAAAAAAAAAAAGTTGATTGTTTTAAATTGTTTAATGTTTTTAAGAATGTGTATATAGGAATTGGAGATCCCAAACCAGTGCTTTACTGCATAAAACAATCTTTAAAGTCCAAGACTCAGAGTGCAATTGATTGCATCATATGTAACAAAGTGGTAATAATTTGTAGGAAGGAACTTGATGCTGTATACTCGTTCAGGTACTTTGTAGCCAATATGAAACACAAGTCTCTGAGTGCCCCTTATATATAAGTGTCTTGATCCTGGACAAATAAGGCAATGCGGAACTGCTATGAGGGGGGAGGACGTGGGGCACAATTGGTAATGTTACTGAAAACCGTCCCGAGATATATGCCTCCCAACAATATATTCCTCTCAAATCCAAGCATGTAGGCAAACCCCCTCTTATGTGAGGCTGTGGTAAAGAAAGTCATAAACAATATATCTGGATTATGTGTCTCTCAAGACAAGAGATATACTCACTGCACCAACAAACGACAGCAGTGTTCCTTGCACGCACCTACCAACGACACATTGCTCCTGCGTCACGTGCAGCCCCTCTGACTTTAGAACGTAAATAGAGTGAAGAGTCCCAATCGACTCCNNNNATCAGCGTGCATCTCTGAGTAGAAGCCGGGTAAGGGTTAAAGAGAGTGAAGAGTCCAATAAGCGACTCCGGAAAGCACAGCAAATTTGCTGTGCTTTCCGGAGTTGCTTATGGGACTCCTCACTTAATGTTAATGCTTGGTTGCATGTATATCATTTATTTTATTACGTTTTGCATGTGCATGTCTGGAGCTGGGCGAAGATAAAGTGCAGATGAATCCCGGCCAGTGTATGGAGAAGAACATGACAGTGTCATTAAACACCAGAGATATGAATAATGTTAATAATGCTTTCCATGAAAAATCGGCTACAATTTAGTATCTTATTTGAAAACACTAACAAAATGAGAATGTTGTAATAAACGAATATACAAATACAGTTAAACTCTAGAGGTTTCTGTAGCAATACCACAGTAATAGGAAACTTTTGAGGAAGGTGATTTCAACAGCGAAACGCACGTTGGTGTTCTAACGATGTCATTTGATTGGCTCTGTTCCTCCTCGGCGCCGTGTGGAAAGGGTAACTCCCATTTGTCTGTGACCTTTTTCACTTCTCTGTGCACCCGTCTGGCCTCTATAACCATGATTACCTTATCTTTTCTCATTTAAAGAGGTCCTACCGAGTTTACACCTAGGAAAACAGGTTTTGTTTAAAACATTCTTATAAGGAAACCTTCCCTGTTCCTTCTTCTCCTATCTCTTAGTCGCCTCGCTTGATAATACAGATGCACAGCTGCTCTGCTGTATATACAGACACACGTGCTCTGTGATATACGATAGCCACGCTGTCTGTGTATATACAGATAACACGCTGCTCTGTGTATAATACAGACACACGCTGCTTGGGTATAATACAGTACTTGTATACGACACACGCTGCTTGTGTAAATACAGACACACGCTGCTCTGTGTATAATACAGATACACACGCTGCTTGTGTATAATACAGATACACACGCTGTCTGTGTTAATACAGTACACACTGCTCTGTGTATAATACAGCACACGCTGCTCTGTGTATAATACAGATACCGATGCTCTGTGTATAATACAGATCACACGCTGCTCTGTGTATTATACAGATACACGCTGCTCTGTGTATAATACAAGATACACACGCTGCTTGTGTATAATACAGATACACAACTGCTGTGTTTATAAACAGATACACGCTGCTGCTGTGATAACAGATACACACGCTGCTCTGGTATAATCAGATACACATGCTCGTTAATACAGACACACGTGCTCTGTGTATAATACAGATACACGTGTTTGTGTATAATACAGATACACGCTGCTGCGTATAATACAGACACACCGCTGCTCTGGTATAATACAGATACCAACATGCTCTGGTATAAACAGATACACGCTGTTCTGTGTTAATACAGATACACGCTGCATCTCGTGTAATACACTAGACACTGCTCTGTGTATAATACAGATTACACACACTGCTCTGAGTATAATACAGATACACGCTGGTTCTGTTGTATAATACAGATACACGTGCTCTGTGTATAATAAGAGAGACACACTGCTCTGTGGTATATACAGTACACCTGCTCTGGATATACAGACACCGCTGTCTGCGATAATACGATACACACCATGCTGTGTATAATACAGATACACACTGCTCTGTGTATAATACAGATAATATACTGCTCTGTGTATAATACAGATACACACTGTCTGTGTATAATACAGATACATACTGCTCTGTATAATACAGTACACTGCTCTGGTATAATAAGATACACATGGTACTGGTATAAGACAGTACACACTGTTCTGTGTATAATACAGATACACACTGCTTTGTGTATAATACGACACACGTGCTCTGTGTATAATACAGATACACGCTGTTCTGTGTATAATACAGATACACGCTGCTTGCGTTATAAACAGACCGCTGCTCTGGTATAATCAGATACACGGTGTTTGTGTAATACAGATACACACGATGCTCTGTGTATATAAAACAGATACATCTGCTCTGTGTTAAATACAGATACACACTGCTCTGTGTATATACAGATACACCACTGGTCTGAGTATAATACAGATACACACTGTTCTGTGTATAATACAGATACAACACTGTTTGTGTATATACAGTACACACGCTGTCTGTATAATACAGATACACACAACTGCTTGTGTATAATACAGATACATACTGCTCTGTGTATAATACAGTACACACTGCTCTGGTATAATACAGATACACAAGGTCTGAGTATATACGATACACGCTGTTCTGTGTTAAACAGATACCCCATGCTCTGTGTAAATACAGATACATACGTGCTTGTGTATAATACAGATACCACACTGGTCTGAGTATATACAGATACACATGTTCTGTGTATAATACAGATACACACTGCTCTTGTATATACAGATACACCACATCGACTGCTCTGTGTATAATACAGATCACACTGCTCTGTGTATAATACAGATACAGACGCTGCTGTGTATATCAGATACACACTGCTCTGTGTTGAGTGTCTCACATTGGTTTATGTGTTAAATGGTGTCATTTTGTGTTTGTACTGTGTAAAATTGGGATATTGTGCCACCCACTCCCATTGTTACACTGTGTCACATTGTGCTATTGTACTGTTGTGTTATGATGAGTGCTCACTCACTCATCCTCCTTGTGCCCCTCCTGCTATCTGCATTAATACCCGGGCAGCTTCTCCTGTAACTGCCCCCCGGGGTATATACCATCCTACGCTTCCAACAGGGGAACAATGTGACCTCATGCACAGGTAAGATGCAACCTCTAGGACGGACACTGCCTGACACACTATGTCCTGTCAGACACCCTAGGACGGATACGTTTGACAGCAGTAAGAACTTAAGCTGACTGCACATTGTGTTGTAGTACACTGTCACAAAATGTGTATTACTGGGTACACTTGTGTTGCGTGTTACAAATTGTCACATTGTGCTATTGCATAACATGGCGTCGCATTTGTGTTGCTGGTGTTATCTCGGTCACACGTCTCGATATACCACTCACATGTGTTGTATTACACTGTTAAAATGTGTTATTGCATGTTAACGGTCGTCACTTGTTTGTGTTGTTGGTCACTACCCACATCGTGTTTGTGTTTAGACTGCATCACATTGGTTTGTCTTACTGTGTCACATTGGGTTTTCTCTGTTGTTACCTTGGGTCACATTGTGTTTTTGCGTTACACTGTTGTCACTGTGTTGTGTTGTTGTGTTACAGATATAGATGAATGCTCACACACACCCTCATCCTTGTGACCTCCCCTGCTCTGCACTAATACCCCGGGCAGATTCTCTGTAACTGCCCCCGGGGTATATACCCCACAACAGCATCAAACAGGGGAACAGTGTGACTTCATGCACAGTAAGATGCGCACCTCTAGGACTGGACACGACTGACACCACTAGTCCTCGTCAGGCACTCTAGGACCGGGAACACTGCCTGACACACTATGTCCTGTCAGACACCTCTAGGACTGGACACTGCCGACACACTTTGACCTGTCAGACACCTCTAGGACCGGACAGTGCTAACACCTCTAGGACCAGATGCAGCATGCACATTCTATGACCAATACTATTTGACACGCAGTAAGAATTTTAGCTGACACCTCTAGGATCGGACACCGGCTGACACCTCTAGGACTGGACACTGGCTGACACCCTTGGCCTTGTACATTGCAACACTCTTAGGACTGTGCAATGTGAGCTGTTCCCGATTTCTTTCAGAGGTTAAAAGGACGTGTGAGTCACATTTTACACGAAGAAGGAGGAGATGGAGAAATGTGAGACAACAAAATCAGAAGTTCGTTGCTGTAATGTGTGTGTGTTTACTACAATTGGAAAGTGTAATGTGTGTGGCACAACCAGGGGGTCTTTCAATACGTGTGTATGTGTGGCACGATACATCAGGAGATTTCATGTTTTGTGTGTGTGCACGCAAACCCGTGACACACTAAGAGGGGTTTTGATGTGTGGAGACACAATTGAGGAGATGTGCAATGGTGTGTGTACGTCACAACCAGAGGTTGTGACCCTCAGGAGTTTTGTAAGGTGGTTAATGACAAACCAGGAACTGGTAAGTGTTTGTGGAATAATCAAGTGGTGTTAATGTGGTGGGCAACCAAAAGGTGTGTATTTGCATGCAATATGTGTATAGGAGACACACACAATCACAAGGATGTAAATTGTGTGTGGTAACACAACCAGAAGGGTCGTGTGGGTGTGTTGTGTGTGGGGCAACCTACCATGAGTGTGTGTATGCATGTGTGACACACAATCAGGGAGGTGTCGGTGTGTGTGTGTATATACAGTATGACACATACCTGGATAAGGTGTGAATGTGTGTGTGAAAACACCTGTAAATATGTTATGCATGTACTATGTGTAATAATTCATTTTCCACGTACCAAAAAAATCTAATTCACCCATCTGACTTTTTGGTCGTGTCTTGGTTCTCCTGATGTACTAACCATCTTTATCCAAGGCTGGACATTACTTCTTGCGTATGGCAAGCCCGCGCCATTTATTCCTCACCAATTGATGATGTCACAGACGTTTTTTTGGAGTTGTCTGAAAGTTCTAAACGATCTCTCGTATTTAATGTCCAAGTTTCACATCGACTAAGAGCACAGGCAGAACTACAAAGGTCAGCACATTTCCTCTTGATGCACAGGGGAAAGGTCCCTTCAACGATTGGCTGTTTTTTTCCAAATGCGCTCATTACATTTTTATTCCCACTTGATTTTATTAGAAAGGTTCCATACCCACCCTGCCTGGCTCCCCATCTGACCATGCTGGCGGAAAGCACAGCAAATTTGCTGTGCTTTCCGGAGTCTGCTTATTGGGACTCCTCACTCTAATGTTTTTAATGCTTGGTATGCATGTATAATCATTTATTTCTATTACTGTTTTGCATGTGCATGTCTGGAGCTGGGCGAAGATAAAGTGCAGATGAATCCCCGGCCAGTGTATGGAGAAGAACATGACAGTGTCATTAACACACGAAGATATGAATAATGTTTAATAATGCTTTCCATGAAAAATCCGGCTACAATTTAGTATCTTATTTGAAACACATAACAAAAATGAGAATGTTGTAATAACCGAATATACAAATACAGTTAAACTCCTTAGAGGTTTCTGTAGCAATACCACAGTAATAGGAAACTTTTGAGGAAGCTGATTTCAACAGCGAAACGCACGTTGGGTTCTACCGATGTCATTTGATTGGCTCTGTTCCTCCTCGGGCGCCGGTGGAAAGGGTAACTCCCCATTTGTCTGTGACCTTTTTCACTTCTCTGTGCACCCGTCTGGTGCCTCTATAACCATGATTACCTTATCTTTTCTCATTTAAAGAGGTCCTACCGAGTTTACACCTAGGAAAAACAGGTTTTGTTTAAAAACATTCTTTATAAGGAATACCTTCCCTGTTCCTTCTTCTCCTATCTCTTAGTCCGCCTGCTCTGCATATAATACAGATGCACACGCTGCTCTGTGTATAATACAGACACACGCTGCTCTGTGTATAATACAGATACACACGCTGCTCTGTGTATAATACAGATACACACGCTGCTCTGTGTATAATACAGACACACGCTGCTCTGTGTATAATACAGATACACACGCTGTTCTGTGTATAATACAGATACACACGCTGCTCTGTGTATAATACAGACACACGCTGCTCTGTGTATAATACAGATACACACGCTGCTCTGTGTATAATACAGATACACACGCTGCTCTGTGTATAATACAGATACACACTGCTCTGTGTATAATACAGACACACGCTGCTCTGTGTATAATACAGATACACGCTGCTCTGTGTATAATACAGATACACACGCTGCTCTGTGTATAATACAGATACACGCTGCTCTGTGTATAATCGCTTCTCTGTTTATAATTACAGATCACCACTGCTCTAGTGAATACAGATCCACGCTGTTTCC
>WSYH01003109.1:20633-33156 GCA_036426205.1 Ascaphus truei
ATACAGTCCACAACAACTGCTTTGTTGGTATAATACACGATCACGCGGCTGCTCTGTGTAATACAGATACACACCGCTGCTCTGTGTGTATAATACAATACACACTGCTGCTCTTGTATAATACAGACACACGCTGCTCTGTATAATACAGATACACGCTGTTTCTGTTTTATAATACAGATACAACGCCTCTGCGTATAATACAGACACACCGCTGCTCTGTGTATAATACAGATACACACACTGCTCTGTAATACAGATACACGCTGTTCTGTGTATAATACAGATACAACGCTTCTGCTGTATATAACAGATAACACACGCTCCTGTGTATAATACAGATACACACCTGCTTCTCTGGTATAATACAGATACACGCTGCTTCTGTGATAATAAGATACACGCTGCTCTGTGTATAATACAGATAGACACACTGCTCTTTGTATATACCAATACACAGCTGCTCTGTGTATAAATACAGAACACGCTGTTGGTAAATACAATAACACACTGCTATGTGTATAACAGATACACACTGCTCTTGTATAATACAGATACAACTGCTCTGTGTATAATCCCAACACCTGCTCTGTGTATACGATAGCCAGATACATAACTTGCTCTGTGTATAATACAGATACACACTGCTCTGTGTAATTACAGATACACACACTGGTCTGAGTATAATACAGATACACACTGTTCTGTGTATAAATACAGATACACACTGCTGCTGTGTATAATCAGTAACACACGCTGCTCTGTTGTATAATACAGATACACCGCTGTTCTGTGTTAATACAGAATACAACGCTGCTCTGTATAATACAGACACACGCGCTCTGTGTATAATACGATACCACGGGTTCTGTGTATAATACAGATACACACGATGCTCTGTGTATAACAATACATCTGCTCTGTGTATAATACAGATACACTACTGCTCTGTGTATAATACAGATACACACTGGTCTGAGTATAATACAGATACACACTGTCTGTGTATAATACAGATACACACTGTTCTGTGTAATACAGACATACACACGCTGCTCTGTGTATAATACAGATACACCACCTGCTATAATACAGAACATACTGCTCTTGTATAATACAGATACACACTGCTCTTGTGTATATACAGATACACACTGGCTGAGTATAAACAGTACACCTGTTCTTGTATATACAATACCCCACTGCTCTGTGTATAATACAGATACAACAGCTCTGTGTAAATACAGATACAACACTGGTCTGAGTATAATACAGATACACACGGTCTGTGTATAATACAGATACACACCTGCTCTGTGTATATACAGATACACACGCTGCTCTGTGTATAATACAGATCTACACTGCTCTGTGTATAATACAGATCCACCCAGTGCTGCTGTGTATAATACAGATACACGCTGCTCTGTGTATAATACAGATACACGCACTGCTCTGTGTATAATACAGATACACGCTGCTCTGTGTATAATACAGATACACACTGCTCTGTGTATAATACAGATACACTCTGCTCTGTGTAACAGCTCCTCACCTCATGCCGCCCCGCTCTGCCTGTGTAACAGCTCCTCCCCTCATGCCGCCCCGCTCTGCCTGTGTAACAGCTCCTCACCTCATGCCGCCCCGCTCTGCCTGTGTAACAGCTCCTCACCTCATGCCGCCCCGCTCTGCCTGTTACACAGGCAGAGCGGGGCGGCATGCAATCATTTACATTTTAATATTGTCACAATATAATTATTACTCACACATGAGAGTCGTGCGCTGTGTTTCTCTTACTACAGTCATGTATACTGTACTTAATGAGGTGGGTGGCATATTGTAATTTTTATTTGGGGGGGTGTGGGGGTTAAAACATTATGACCTGTTCAAAAGATTTCTTTGGATTAATAATCCTGATACAAACCTCTCTCCTCCCCCCCCCCCCTCCACAGACACACACACAAGTTCAAATGATTCTCATGAATTTAAAGAAGGAACAATTTTATTTGTGCAGGATAATCATGGAAATGAATGAATAAAAAAAAGACAGTAGGTCGCCTCTTCTTCCAAATTTACAATCTTGTCTTTATCTTCATCATAATGGCTGCATTGCATTTGTAGTCTTTTGTCATTGAGAGAGGGGGGGGTGTTGTAAAAATACTGACGGTTGCGAACAGTATACACACAGTACAATAATTTTACACCTGCCCCCCCCTCCTGTACAGCTGCAGCTCTGAAAAGAAAAGAAAAAATTAGTGCAGTAAGTGATTTAAGGCATTGCGTATATCACTATATTGGACTGTACAGTAACTACTGTCAAAATATATACTGTACAGTATAAACTGTATAACTACAGTATACTTTAACTCTATACTGTATACAGTATAGCATAAACTATAACAAGTTAGGGATTGGAGCACTGTGTCTTACCTGCCATTATGGGGTGGGGGGGGGGGATTTCCTGCACTTTATCTTCACCCAGCTCCAGACATGCACATGAAAAACAGTAATATAAATAAATGATCAACTGCTCTGCCCCATCCATGATGCTACTCTCCTTTGACCCCCCATCTCACCTGCTCCTGCACCCATCCACGACGCTGCTCTTCTGGGAACCCCCGGTCACCTGCTCCTGTCCCATCCACGCAGATGTCAACAGCACTCCTCACACCAGATCCAGCTGTTCGTCCGATGCTGAATGGTTAAGTTGTGGCGAAATTCCTGAAAACTCTGCGGTGCAAAAGATTGATCTCTTTTGGAGACCATGTGAAGATGATAGGCGTATGGAGAAGATGGCGGAGGAACATCGCGAGATCTATTCTTTGCTTGAGTTTCTGCCCGTATGTCCGATGCAGGAGGGTGCCTGGATGTGACTTTCACGCTTCCATCACCAAGGCACCATGGGTCACCCCACGCTCACACCCCTCCGTCTGCAGAATACAGTTACTGTATGCCCTTGATGAGAATGAGATGAACACCCGGTAAGGCCACGACAGGAGATGACAACCCTGGTAAGGCCACGACAGGAGGAAAGCATCCTCCCAGACCATCACCCTCACCCGCTGCCAGAAGACACCCGCTCCAGCACCCAAGATTGTAACGCTCCCAGACATCACTTGAGCGAACTGCCCCAGCAAGTCCGAAGAAATACAGATCAGAAGTGCTGGTCTTGCCCGAAATATGCCTGTCCATCTTTCAACACCACGTCAGTTTTGAGACGTACAGCGGGTGGACCACACATGTAAATTATGAAGGGAATAAAAGCAAGAAGGGTTCTTTGCAAATTTAAGGAAAACAATTGTGGAGGAAGTGCAAGAGAGGAATGCTAACGATATGTTATGAGAACCGTGAGGGACACCCTCAGTGGCCTTTTGAGGCATATATAGGGTTCGTCCCTGGAAGGCCAGTCAATTTGGGAACGAATTTGCTGTTTGATGTACTGTACGTAGTTCAAAAGTTATAGAAAAATGTTTTTACTCAAAAAAAAAAAAAAAGTGAGTTGTTTAAATGTTTAATGTTTAAGAATGTGTATATAGGAATTGGAGATCCCAAACCAGCTTACTGCATTAAAACAATTTTAAAGTCCAAGACTAGAGTGCAATTGATTGCATATATGTAACAAAGTGGTAATAATTTGTAGAAGGAACTTGATGCTGTATACTCGTCAGTACTTTGTAGCACATATGAAACACAAGTATCTGAGTGCCCCTATATATAAGTGTCTTGATCCTGGAAATAAGGCAATGCGGAACTGCTATGAGGGGGGAGGAGTGGGGCAACAATGGTAATGTACTGAAAACACGTCCCCGAGATATATGCCTCCCAACAATATATTCCTCTCAAATCCAAGCATGTAGGCAAACCCCCTCTTATGTGAGGCTGTGGTAAAGAAAGTCATAAACAATATATCTGGTTATGTGTCTTCAAGACAAGAGATTACTCACTGCACCAACAACGACAGCAGTGCTTTGCAGTCAGCGTGCATCTCTGAGTAGAAGCCGGTAAAGAGAGTGAAGAGTCCCAATAAGCAGACTCCGGAAAGCAAAGCAAATTTGCTGTGCTTTCCGGAGTTGCTTATTGGGACTCTCACTCTAATGTTTTTAATGCTTGGTAGCATGTATAATCATTTATTTTCATTACTGTTTTGCATGGCATGTCTGGAGTGGGCGAAGATAAAGTGCAGATGATCCCGGCCAGTGTATGGAGAAGAACATGACAGTGTCATTAACACACGAAGATATGAATAATGTTTAATAATGCTTTCCATGAAAAATCCGGCTACATTTAGTATCTTATTTGAAAACATAACAAAATGAGAATGTTGTAATAACCGAATAAACATACAGTTAACTCCTTAGAGGTTTCTGTAGCAATACCACAGTATAGGAAACTTTTGAGGAAGCTGATTTCAACAGCGAAACGCACGTGTGGTTCTACCGATGTCATTTGATTGGCTCTGTTCCTCCCGGGCGCCGGTGGTGAAAGGGTAACTCCCCATTTGTTGTGACCTTTTTCACTTCTCTGTGCACCGTCTGGTGCCTCTATAACCATGATTACCTTATCTTTTCTCATTTAAAGAGGTCCTACCGATTACACCTAGGAAAAACAGGTTTTTGTTTAAAAACATTCTTTATAAGGAATACCTTCCCTGTTCCTTCTTCTCCTATCTCTTAGTCCGCTGCTTGCTATAATACAGATGCACACGCTGCTCTGTGTATAATACAGACACACGCTGCTCTGTGTATAATACAGATACACACGCTGCTCTGTATAATACGATACACGCTGTCTGTGTATAATACAGACACACGCTGCTCGTGTATAATACAGATACACACGCTGTTCTGTGATAATACAGATACACACGCTGCTCTGTGATATACAGACACAAGATGCTCTGTGTATAATACAGACACACGCTGCTCTGTGTATAAAAAATACAGATACAACACGCTGCTCTGTGTATAATACAGATACACACTGCTCTGTGTATAATACAGCACACGCTGCTCTGTGTATAAACAGATACACGCTGCTCGTGTATATACAGATACACACCTGCTCGTGTAAATACAGATACAGCTGCTCTGTGTATAATACAGATACACACGCTGCTCTGTGTATAATACAGATACACACTGCTTTGTGGTATAATACAGATACACGCTGCTCTGTGTATAATACAGATCACACGCGCTTGTGATAATACAGATACACACTGCTCTGTGTATAATACAGACACACGCTGCTCTGTGTATAATACAGATCACGACTGTTCTGTGTATAATACAGATACACGCTGTCTGCGTATAAAGACACACGCTCTCTGTGATAATACAGATACACACACTGCTCTGAGTATAATACAGATACACGCTGTTCTGTGTATAATACAGATACACGCTGCTCTGTGTATAATACAGACACACGCTGCTCTGTGTATAATACAGATACACACACTGCTCTGAGTATAATACAGATACACGCTGTTCTGTGTATAATACAGATACACGCTGCTCTGTGTATAATACAGATAGACACACTGCTCTGTGTATAATACAGATACACACTGCTCTGTGTATAATACAGACACACGCTGTTCTGCGTATAATACAGATACACACACTGCTCTGTGTATAATACAGATACACACTGCTCTGTGTATAATACAGATACATACGCACTCGTGTATATAATAACAGAAACACACTGCTCTTGTATAATTACAGATACAGGCTGACTAACTGCTCTGTGTATAATACAGATACACACTGCTCTGTGTATAATACAGATACACACACTGGTCTGAGTATAATACAGATACACACTGTTCTGTGTATAATACAGATACACACTGCTCTGTGTATAATACAGACACACGCTGCTCTGTGTATAATACAGATACACGCTGTTCTGTGTATAATACAGATACACGCTGCTCTGCGTATAATACAGACACACGCTGCTCTGTGTATAATACAGATACACGGTGTTCTGTGTATAATACAGATACACACGATGCTCTGTGTATAAAACAGATACATGCTGCTCTGTGTATAATACAGATACACACTGCTCTGTGTATAATACAGATACACACTGGTCTGAGTATAATACAGATACACACTGTTCTGTGTATAATACAGATACACACTGTTCTGTGTATAATACAGATACACACGCTGCTCTGTGTATAATACAGATACACACACTGCTCTGTGTATAATACAGATACATACTGCTCTGTGTATAATACAGATACACACTGCTCTGTGTATAATACAGATACACACTGGTCTGAGTATAATACAGATACACGCTGTTCTGTGTATAATACAGATACACACACTGCTCTGTGTATAATACAGATACATACTGCTCTGTGTATAATACAGATACACACTGGTCTGAGTATAATACAGATACACACTGTTCTGTGTATAATACAGATACACACTGCTCTGTGTATAATACAGATACACACGCTGCTCTGTGTATAATACAGACATACACTGCTCTGTGTATAATACAGATACACATGCTGCTCTGTGTATAATACAGATACAGACGCTGCTCTGTGTATAATACAGATACACACTGCTCTGTGTTGAGTGTCTCACATTGGGTTATTGTGTTAAATGGTGTCATTTTGTGTTTTGTACTGTGTAAAATTGGGATATTGTGCCACACTCCCACATTGTTACACTGTGTCACATTGTGCTATTGTTACTGTTGTGTTATAGATGAGTGCTCACTCACTCATCCTCCTTGTGCCCCTCCTGCTATCTGCATTAATACCCCGGGCAGCTTCTCCTGTAACTGCCCCCCGGGGTATATACCATCCTACAGCTTCCAACAGGGGAACAATGTGACCTCATGCACAGGTAAGATGCACCTCTAGGACTGGACACTGCCTGACACACTATGTCCTGTCAGACACCTCTAGGACCGGATACTGTTTGACAGCAGTAAGAACTTAAGCTGACTGACACATTGTGTTGTAGTACACTGTCACAAAATGTGTTATACTGGGTCACATTGTGTTGCTGTGTTACAAATTGTCACATTGTGCTATTGCATAACATGGCGTCGCATTGTGTTGCTGTGTTATCTCTGGTCACATCGTCTAGATATACACTCACATTGTGTTGTATTACACTGTCTCAAAATGTGTTATTGCATTGTTACACTGGGTCACGTTGTGTTGTTGTGTCACTACCTCACATCGTGTTGTGTTATACTGCATCACATTGTGTTGTCTTACTGTGTCACATTGGGTTTCTCTGTTGTTACCTTGGGTCACATTGTGTTTTTGCGTTACACTGTGTCACCTTGTGTTGTGTTGTTGTGTTACAGATATAGATGAATGCTCACACACCCCTCCTCCTTGTGACCTCCCTGCTATCTGCACTAATACCCCGGGCAGATTCTCCTGTAACTGCCCCCCGGGGTATATACCCCACAACAGCATCAAACAGGGGAACAGTGTGACTTCATGCACAGGTAAGATGCACCTCTAGGACTGGACACTGCCTGACACACTATGTCCTGTCAGACACCTCTAGGACTGGACACTGCCTGACACACTATGTCCTGTCAGACACCTCTAGGACTGGACACTGCCTGACACACTTTGACCTGTCAGACACCTCTAGGACCGGACAGTGCCTAACACCTCTAGGACCAGATGCAGCATGACACTTCTATGACCAAATACTATTTGACAGCAGTAAGAATTTAAGCTGACACCTCTAGGACTGGACACCGGCTGACACCTCTAGGACTGGACACTGGCTGACACCTCTAGGCCTGTACATTGCCTAACACCTCTAGGACTGTGCAATGTGAGCTGTCTGATTTCTTTCCAGAGGTTAAAGGGACGTGTGAGTCACATTTTACACGAGAGAAGGAGGAGCTGGAGAAATGTGAGACACAAAATCAGAAGGTTCGTTCTGTAATGTGTGTGTGTTTACTACAATTGGAAAGTGTAATGTGTGTGGCACAACCAGGGGGTCTTCAATACGTGTGTATGTGTGCACGATACAATCAGGAGATTTCATGTTTTTGTGTGTGCACGCCACACCCAGTGACACAACTAAGAGGGGTGTTATGCATGTGTGAGACACAATTAGGAGATGTGCAATGTGTGTGTGTACGTCACAACCAGAGGTTGTGACACACTCAGGAGTTTTGTAATGTGTGTGTATGACACAACCAGGAACTGTGTAATGTTTGTGTGACATAATCAAGTGGTGTTAAATGTGTGTGACAACCAAAAGGTGTGTATTATGCATGCAATATGTGTATAGGAGACACACACAATCACAAGGTATGTAAATTGTGTGTGTAACACAACCAAGAAGGGTCGTGTGTGTGTGTGTGTGTGTGTGTGCAACATAACCATGAGGTGTGTTATGCATGTGTGACACACAATCAGGAGGTGTGTGTGTGTGTGTGTATATACAGTATCTGACACATACCTGTAATAAGGTGTGTAATGTGTGTGAAACACCTGTAAATATGTTTATGCATGTACATATGTGTATATACATATCATTTTCCACGTACCAAAAAAATCCTAATTTCATCCCATCTTATTTTTGGTCGTCGTCTTGGTCTCCTGATGTACTAACCATCTTTATCCAAGGCTGGACATTACTTCTTGCAGTATGGCAAGCCCGCCGCCATTTTCATTTCCTCACCAATATGATGATGTCACAGACGTTTTTTTGGAGTTGTCTGAAGATTCTAAACGATCTCTCGTATTTAATGTCCAAGTTTCACATCGATACACGAGCACAGGCAGAATACAAAGGTCAGACACTTTCCTCTTGATGCACAGTGGAAAGGTCCCTTCAACGATTGGCCTGTTTTTTTCCCAAATGCGCTCAATTACATTTTTATTCTCCACTTGATTTTATTAGAAAGGTTCCCATACCCCACCCTGCCCTGGCTCCCCATCTGCACCCTTGCTGGCACACGCTTCAAAGTTGAATTGTCTCATGGGAGAGAGGAGAGCCGCCTGATCGCCATCTTTGTGAGGCACTTAGCCCTTATACGGGGTGACGACCCCATTCTGCGGCCGCTGCCTCTTTTTTGTACCCACTGGCCGTTCTGTGATATTCTGCATTATCACTGCCGTTGAGTCTTATGGACAATATGTGCTATTCTGCATTACCCCGCAATATTCTGCATTATCAGCGCGTGCATTAACCTTTGCCACATCTGTACCTTTGTAAAAAAAAATCTTGTAAGTGATTGGAATAAGACAGATTGGTTTCTAGTTCTTAAGATCCTTCTTTATTTACTTTCTTATGGAGGATAACTAGGCCCTTGATCCACTGTTCCGGAATGTTCCTGTTCTGCAAGCAACATGCAAATAGTTTTTCCTTAGTTTCCTTCGAGATTTCAGTAGCTATTCCATCTACTCATGGGGCCTTCCCATTCTTCATGGATTGTATTTCCTTTGATAATTCTGAAAGGACGCCTGGTACAGTACACAAGTGGTGGTTTCTTTTACTTTTCATCTATTAGTTGCAATCTCCTTTGGGCATGGACCTCCTTCCTATTGTCTTAGTTTGTCTTCACATATATGTACTCTTTTCCCATACTATTCTGGCCCAGGCTCAGTGTAGGTAATGAGTAGGATCAGGCAGTGTAAACTCGCCCCCTTTAAATGCACACAGAGTCCTTCTATCTCCTTTATCTTTATCGGAAGGGGGTTAACAGAAACATAAAACAACTTGCAGGTAGCATTTGTGAGAGGAAGGTAGAAAATGATCGCCTTGTTCTGGGATGACCGTGAAAGGGGTGTTACTCACAAGGCTGCTGATTCCAAAAAGGAAGCATGCTTGCCTGGACAAGCAGGAAATACAAGCAGGACTATGCCAACTAACAAGGAGGTGGTGGGGCAGTCCAACTTACTGGGAAAAAGGGGCGTTGCCAAGGCAACTGGCTGGGAAGCCACAAGGGGAAGCAACATTGTTGCAAACGGGACTGAGGAGGAACGGCTGCCCCAGAACAGAGAAAATAGACAAAGAGGTCCCAGGATAGGTACTGTGTTATTGTCCTACGTCCGACATTGTATACCGCTGCGGAATGTTAGCATGAATAAAAGATAATAATATTATTATTGTCCTCGACCCTCTTCATGAAACGCACACAGTATTTTCATCTTGTTTAAGTGAGAGGATTTGTTTATTCCCAGTCATATTTATTTCATTGTGGTCTTGAAACTTCAGTTATATTCTATTTATTATTATTATTATTATTATTATTATTATTATTCACCATACCACAGTTAAATACTCTTACAGTTTCAGTCACACACATGTTGTACATTACATTTTTATTCTTGCGTCATGGGATTACTTGATTTCTTCTTCTTTCCTCTGTAACTGCTTTGTGTCATTCGCTATTTGCTTATCCTGTTTTTTATTTTATTGGTTCCTCCAGGTTTATTTTGTGCTTTCAGCTGCTATGTTTTCCTAATTGTACATCAAGGTGTCCCACTCTCGAGCGTGCGCTGACGCAGTGATTCAGCTCCAGCTGGAATTCTCTGCTGATATTCTTGAGGTTCTTCCTGTCAATATGTTTTTGTCGTCCTTCTATCTTTGCATTAATTTGCAGCAAACAGTAATCGCTTCTCGTGTCACAGGGGTTAATGACTGTGCAGTCCTTAATCACGTGTTTCTTGTTACCTAGGATATAGTCAATTTGATTCTTCATTTTTTTGGGGTCCATTCCATGTACATTTCCTATTTTGTTTTTTCTTAAAGAATGAGTTGATGTAGAAGTTTTCACATTCAGCAAATTCCCCCCAATCTGTCCCTACGTTCATCCCTGTTGCCGTAACCATATTTACCAATGAATTATTTGTCTTTCTACTGGGCGGCCAACCTATGCATGAAAATCTCCTTTAATGATCTTAACGTGGCGATGTCTTCAGTTGCTCAGTTGGTTGATTTCATGGTAGAAGTCTTCCAGTTTGGTCTGTGACTTGATTTTGAGGCACACACTTGCATAATGTGAAGCTTGTATCTCCTTGTAAATTGAATGATGACTCTGTCTGATCTTTCTGAGTTTTCATATTCCACTATGCTGCTTTCCCATTTCTTGTTAATGATGAAGCCCACTCCCTTATTCTTCAATTTTCTGTACCTCTTTAGAGTAGTACGGTAGGTCTCAGCTTTTGAGCTCAATGAGTCCTTTTAGTTCAGAATTTAAGGTTGTGTCAATGACGGCAAGCCATCTAATCAGCCCCAAACCATCACACTCCCACCACCATGCTTGACGGTTGGGATGAGGTTCAGTGTGTTTTTCACCAAAAAATGCTATCTTTGACTCATCTTTCCAGACAAAATTGTTGCAGAAGTTCTTGTGGATCATCTCTGTGCTCTTTGGCGCACTTCAGATGGGCAGCAATGTTCTTTAAAGAGAGCAGTGGTTTCCTCCTGGCTATCCTTATATGAACACCATTCTTGTTCAGTCTTTTTCTGATATTTGAGTCATGAACACTCACATTAGCCAAGGCGAGAGTGTCCTGCAGATTCTTGGCTGTTACTCTGGGGTTCTTTGACTTCCTGGATGATTTGCTGGTTTGTTCTTGGAGAGTTTGGTAGGACAACCGCTCCTAGGTAGAGTGATTTTGGTCTTGAACTTTCTTCGTTTGTACACTATCTGTCTGACAGTGGATTGGTGGAGCCCCAAATTCTTAGACATGGTTTTGTAACCCTTTCTAGACTGAGGAGCATCAATAACTGCTTTTCTGAAGTCCTCAGAGATTTCTTTTGATTGTGGCATGACGTGTTTTCACACACCTGTATGGTGAAGACCAAACTCACAAAGTTTCTGATCTTTATATAGGATGGGGCCTCCCAAACTCACACCTGAATATCTACCTAATTATTGAAACACCTGATTCTAATTATCCCCTTTAATTTAGCTGATTAAACCTGGGTTTCACTTACTTTTTCACATACCCTGACTCTTAATTACTCATTGTTTGTCTTATTCATACATCATTTTTCCAAACATGGAATTGGTTAATATAAACCCTATTGAATATTTAAGAAAAGACTGGTTTTGATTCAAGAAGGTGATCATGGAAAAACAATGGAATCTCTGTAATTATTGTTGATCACAAACTTTTTCTCGCCACTATACATGTACATATACATGCACACATTTTCACTGTATATATTTAATGTTTGAATGTTGTTGCTCAATTGTCTATGATATTTGTTTGATCATTTTGGTATTGTGGTACAGTTGTGGTAGTTACACATTTTGAATGGTCTTTTAGGTTACACAGCAGGTACACTCTTCAGCACTTGGTTTAGAGTTTTAGGATCTCTATTTGGGCTAGCGCTAATATAATTTTATTATTTTAACCCAAAAGAGCTAGAATCAATGTTAAAAGTAAACTTTAGTCCAAGTGCAAGGATATAAAAATGATTACATAAATCAACAAGATCACTGTGTATGTGTATATGTGTGTACATTTGCGAGCTCTATCTTTCTC
>WSYH01003109.1:33374-72493 GCA_036426205.1 Ascaphus truei
ACGAGAGAGACAGACGAGAGAGACAGACGAGAGAGACAGACGAGAGACGAGAGAGACGAGAGAGAGAGACTAGAGAGAGAGACAGAGAGATAGGACGTATAGATTGCAGAGACGAGATAGACAAACAGAGAGACCGAGGCAGATAGACGAGGAGAGCAAGAACAGTACGTAGAGAGACAGACGAGAGAGACAGACGAGAGACGAGAGAGACGAGAGATTACTAGATTTAAGACTGTGTATGTGTATATGTGTGTACATTTGCGAGCTCTATCTTTCTCTGTGTTTCAGGGTCCCTTCTGCTCTCTGCTGAATTCCACCTTCCACCTGCTTAACTCTTCTTGCCAGGGAAAGGACATCTTTCTTGAGGTGAAATATGGGGGGGGGAGGGAAGAGACAACCCAGAGAGGGAGAGAGATCACTAAAGCAAGAGAGAGCTCACCAGAGAGATGACTAGATATGAGAAGAGAGAGAGAGATGAGAGAGAGAGACGAGAGAGAGAGAGACGAGAGAGAGAGAGACGAGAGAGAGAGACGAGAGAGAGAGACGAGAGAGACGAGAGAGAGACGAGAGAGAGACGAGAGAGAGAGACGAGAGAGAGAGACGAGACGAGCAGACGAGAGAGAGAGACGAGAGAGAGAGACGAGAGAGACAGACAAGAGAGACAGACGAGAGAGACAGACGAGAGAGACAGACGAGAGAGACAGACGAGAGAGACGAGAGAGACGAGAGATTACTAGATTTAAGAAGAGAGAGAAATCATTAGAGAGGGGTGGGGAGACAGACCAGAGAGAGGGCACTAAACAGGGAGAGGGGGACACCCCAGAGAGGGGGAGGCCCCAGAGAACAAAATGGTAAAAAGGAAGGGAGATGACTATCAAGAGTCCTGATGTTAAACACTCTTTCTATCTTTCATTTCTCCTGCCTGGTCACCACCCCCATCTTTCTCTCTCCCCTCTCTCTCTCTCTCTCTCTTTGTTTTCTCTCCCCCTCCCTCTATCTCTCCCTCTTGTTTCCCCTTCCCCACTTCTTGCCCATCTTTCCTCTCTCTCTCACCCTTACCCCCCACCCCTTCATCTCTCCCCCTCCCACAGGGTGTCACACAAGCCTTCTCTCAGGTTCTCAATCAGTCCTATTGGTCCAACCTCACCTCTCCTCAGCTGAGGGTCGCTGTCACCGCATTGTTGGAGAGTGTGGAGTCAGCAGCACTGCTATCTCTCACCCAGAACCCCAGGAACCAGAGGGTCAGCACCCCTGAGATTGGTGAGGAGATAGCTGTGTATACTAGAGTGACAGATAGCTGTATGCCCTACATTGACAGATATCTGTACACCCTATATTGACATATATTGAGTGACAGCGTTGAACATTACAGTGAGAGATAGCCTTGAACATTACAGTGAGAAATAGCCATGTACGTCATGCTCAATGACCTTTTTGCCCCCCAGAGCTGGACATGAAGGTTTCTCGGGACAGCTGCAGCACAAAGACCCCCTCCTTGCATCTGAACGTGGGGGGCAGCAGGATGGTGGTACCATGTGTTCTGGTTTCCGGACACCATGGTAAGAAGGACGGGCGGGGTTCCCACTTTTACATTTTAGATGTCCTGCTTTAAAATCAATATTTTCTGGGAAAATACTAGTCAAGAAATAGAATTCCTTGGAAATAAATCAGACAAAACAAAAAAAGAGTAAGAACAGTTTGTAACATGAAAGAGAAGAAGACGCCCGTCTTTGGGGAAGGACCACAAAGTTCCGTTAGTGACTTAGCAAGATGTTAACGGACATTAACGGATCTTCAACGCTCAATAACGCAGTGGTAAGGCCTGTCCTACTGTGAAGACGTTAACGGCGGTTAGTGTTGATGAGATACAGAAGAAGAGGAGTGGACCACCTCAACACATGTCCACAGTAGGCCATTAAAGTTAACGTGGGCCTTAACGCTATGTTATTTAAGGTCATGGCATACCTAGCGTTAAGTGCTTCTTACACCGAATGCTGGGTCGCTGATATTGTTTGGCCTTGCCCAGGGTTCTCGAGTGGGCCACTTTGGCTTCCTATATTGTCTTAGCAATATAGGAAGCCAATGTGAATACACTGGACTAGACCAACAAATGTAGCCAATACCTTAGAAGCCATAGTGGCCATGAAGGCATGCTCCCATGATCACTTAGGATGCCTAGCAGTTAATAGTGATACCCTACTAACCTGTGTTTGTCATATACTGTAGATACAACCACTATGACGCGCAAGGGGTTAACCACCATTCTTTATTTCCACCGTCCCCCCAATGGCCTAACTTCCTTTTTCTGGACACCTACCTCCTTTACCCACCCCCACCCCTACTCTCCTTAACGTGGTTACACAGTCGCAGCTTATTTATGATTTGATACTTATTTTAAATACAGTTTGGTGCTCTCCTTGATACAGTATATTCTATTTTCTATAGGGGGAGGCATGGTCTCTGTAGGGGGAGGCGTGGTTTCTGTAGGGGGAGGCATGGTCTCTGTAGGGGGAGGCTTGGTCTGTGTAGGGGGAGGCATGGTCTGTGTAGGGGGAGGCATGGTCGGTGTAGGGGGGAGGCATGGTCTCTGTAGGGGGAGGCATGGTCTCTGTAGGGGGAGGCATGGTCTCTGTAGGGGGAGGCATGGTCTCTGTAGGGGGAGGCATGGTCTCTGTGACGGCCGGGGTAAATGTGACAGCTTTGAATAAAGGTTAAGCTCACCATTGCCCCTACCTGCCAGTAATACATTTGTATTATGTTATATATATGTAACGAGTGCTCGCCACAAACAGGACCGCGAGGCCGAGGTGGGGAATAGTAAACACCGACAAGAAGCCGAGAGGCCACGTCCGGTGTTTAGGTTTGTTGTCGTGTAGCCGGGTCAGGGTTTGGAGAAGTAGGGTAGTAGGTATACTCGCCATGGTCGAGGGTAGGAGACTGGAGGATAGTAGAGGTCACTTAGCCGAGTTCGAGGGTAGTAAAAGGTAGAGTACTAGATATCCAAGCCGAGGTCAAGGGTAGTAGAAGGTGGAGTAGTAGATATCCAAGCCGAGGTCGAGGGTAGTAGAAGGTAGAGTAGTAGATATCCAAGCCGAGGTCGATGGTAGTAGAAGGTAGAGTAGTAGATATCCAAGCCGAGGTCGAGGGTAGTAAAAGGTAGAGTAGTAGATATCCAAGTCGAGGTCAAGGGTAGTAGAAGGTAGAGTAGTAGATATCCAAGCCGAGGTTGAGGGTAGTAGAAGGTAGAGTAGTAGATATCCAAGCCGAGGTCGAGGGTAGGAGACTGGATGGTAGTTGGTAAGGCGACCGGAAGTCCCACATGGGGGGGAACAAAGCGATGCACTGCTCAATGCTGATGGAGGATGGATCGCATGAAAAAAATCACTTTTATTCTAACCTGGCAGCATGAAAATCAGGAAACATAGAGGACACTCTAAGGCCTCGGACATGGTAACATTCACAGCGCTGAGCAGCGCTGACACTCATGCTCTCCTGCTCAAGCAGGAGCTTTTTTGTGTCCTTGCATGAGCATCAGCGTGCGCGTTTGTGAGCCGGGTAGGAGCCGGGCGTTAGGCGGGGTGGGAGGCGGGGCTAGCATGCCACGTCACGGCGCCGACGTCACTGACTGCCATTGGCTTTTGGCGGTCACCTGACCGGCCCTGCGCTTCCCTCAGCGGGAAAGCTTAAATTGTGCTGTCGGCTGCAATTCCACACGCCTCCGCACGCCTGCTGAAGCGCCATCTAAAGCCATTTCATCTCTTCAAATGACGCCTTTGGGGCAAGTCAGGTGTTATATCTCGGAGATTGTTTGGTAGAATGAAACAGCAGCATAGCATGGACATGGACCTCAGTCAGACATGCCGGGGAGAGGAACTGATTAGCTCCAGGTTGTCTTTGAAGCATCTCTTTTCCTCATACTGTTAACCCCATCCACGCTGGCTTAGTGGATAGGGGCAGTGAAGGCATATTGGGGAGTCTTTCTTAGGGAGACGCCTTTTGGGAGTCAGGTGTTATCTCACAGAGATTTTTTTCTAGAATGAAACAGCAGCATAGCACAACAGACCTGGACCTCACAGCCCGGAATAAGTCTCAAATAGGGGAGGTGTGGTCTTAGTTCAAGAAGGTGTGGTCTCTGTATAAGGAAACCTTGTCTATGCATAAGGATGAATAGCCCTTGTGCAAAGTAGCCCATGAATCAGGCGCAATGACCCCTGTATTAGTAGCAAGAAGTCACCCTGTCACCTCTCCCTTCTTTCCCAGATGGCGCTGTCTTCATCTCATACACCAACTTCGAGTCCTTTTTAAGTGGGAGCCTCCTGTTGCCCGGAGAGTATCCCGGGCAGTTCCGTGATGCAGTGGTCTACTCACAGGTGGTGACCGGAGCCATCACTAGCAATAAAACGAAACATCTGAACCCCCCAGTGACCTTCAACCTGCAACACCTACAGGTCAGTCTGGGCGAAGAGGCTGGAATGGCAGTGTGTGTGTAAGGGTGGAGTGGGCACTGTAATGTATTTAATTGGTGGATGGTACTGCAGTGTATGTGTTTGGAGGCTGGCACAGCAGTGTATGTGGTGGGAGGCTGGTACTGCAGTGTATGTGATGGGAGGCTGGCACTGCAGTGTATGTGATAGGAGGCTGGAACTGCAGTGTATTTGATTGGGAGGATGGCACTGCAGTGTATGTGGTGGGGAGGATGGCACTGCAGTGTATGTGATGGGGAGGATGGCACTGCAGTGTATGTGATGGTTGGCTGGCACTGCAGTGTATGTGATAGGAGGCCGGAACTGCAGTGTATGTGAATGGGAGGATGGCACTGCAGTGTATGTGATGGGGAGCCTGGCACTGCAGTGTATGTGGTAGGAGGCTGATTCCGGAACTCTGCGATCGCCTTCGTGGCGCAACTATCTTGTCCAAACTCGATCTAAGAGGAGCCTATAACTTGGTCAAAATCAGGCAGGGGGGTGAGTGGAAGACTGCGTTTAACACCAGAGATGGCCACTATGATTATCTTGTCATGTCCTTTGGGCTATGTAATGCCCCTGCAGTTTTCCAATTTTTTGTCAACGAGATCTTCAGAGACTTGCTGGGTTCTTGTATTGTCGTCTATCTTGACGACATTCTTATTTTTTTCTAAAACCTCGGCACAACATTACGAGCAGGTAAAGATGGTGCTTCAACACCTTCGTGCGAATCAGCTGTTTGCCAAGCTTGAAAAATGCGAATGCAAGAAATCTAGTCTTGCTTTTATTGGATACATCATATCCGCTCAAGGTTAACAGATGGATCCTGCCAAGTTCTCTGCCATCCTAGATTGGCCACTGCCGGAGGGAATTAAACCCATCCAGAGGTTCCTCGGGTTCGTAAACTATTACCGTTGTTACATTCGGGATTTCTCAAAGTCGCACCTATAACGGCCATGACCAAAAATGGGGCAGAGCATGTTTCTTGGTCTCTGGAGGCATAAGATGCCATTCTCAAATTGGAAAGAATTTTTCCACGGCTCCTATTCTTGTTCACCCGGACCCTCTCCGTCCATTCATCCTCGAGGTCGACTCTTCCAATATTGGTGCCAGTGCAGCACTTTCACAGAGAACGGATTTCCAGTCACGTCTGCATCTTTGTTGCTTCTTCTCTGAGAAGTTCTCTGCAGCGGAGCGTAATTACGATGTCGGGAATCGGGAGTTCTTAACAGTAAAGATGACACTGGAAGAATGGAGACATCTCCTCGAGGGAACTTCACTACCTGTGACCATACTAAAGGATCACCGTAACCTGGAGTACCTCGTGCGGACCGTAGACTGAACACCCACCAAGGAATATGGGCTCTCTTTTTCACCAGCTTCAAACTACATTCTTTCTTTCTTTCAGACTAGGATCCACGAATGTTAAAGCTGATGCCCTTTTCCACCAGTTGGCTGCTGATGAGTTGCTGGAGACTAACAAATCTCTCATTATTTTCCCTTCCAGGATTGTTGTTGCAATCACTCCCACTGTCATGGACACATTCGTAAAGCCCAGTCTGAGCTCCCCGCTGGTCTCTCTGTTCCTCCTCATCAGCTATTCATTCCCTCCCCTCTTCATCTTCAAGTCCTCCAATGGGGTCATCAATCCAAATTTGTGGGTCACCCAGGTATTAAGAGAACTGCAGAGTTTCTCGATCGGACAGTCTGGTGGCCAGAGATCAGCAATGACGTCAAGAACTTTGTCTCTGTCTGCACGGTATGTGCACAAACCAAGGTGCTACGCTCTCTACCATGCGGGTTACTTCATCCCCTTCCTGTCCCATCTCACCCTTGGTCCCACTTGTCTATGGATTTCATTGTGGAGCTTCCCCCCCTCCCGGGGCATGATGGTAATCCTGGCCGTGGTTGACCGCTTCTCCAAACAGGCACATTTTGTCCTTCTGAAGAAACTTACTTCTGCTTCTGATCTGGCTGACATTTCCATCAGTGAGATATTCCACCTCTATGGCTTACCTGCAGAGATTGTCTCCGACAGGGGTTCCCAATTCATTGTGAGATTTTGGAAGGCTTTTTGTCGCCGTTTGGACCTTGACCTCTATTTTTCCTCCTTCTACCACCCACAGTCCAATGGTCAGATGGAGAGGACCAATCAAACATTGGAACAGTTCCTCCAGTGCTATGTTTCCATGCAACAAGCTGATTGGAGGGATCTGCTGCCTCTGGCAGAATTCGCCATGAACTCGTCCCGTGTCCTTGAAGTGCTCTCCCTTCTTTACGTCTCTAGGGTAAAACCTGACAACCTATTCCTGCGACTCCCCCCCCCCCCTGTAGAGGTTTCTGCAGTGGATACCAGGGCCGAGGACCTACAAGAGCTTTGGAAAGGTATTCAGGCAAACTTTGCATGGAGGCAGAGACACAGAGTCGAAACATGGACAAACGTAGGAGGTCATCACCCGAATACCACATTGGTGAGGAGGTCTGGCTCTAGACGCACAATATTTGCTTATGTCAGCCCTCCGCAAAATCAGGACTGCGTTTTATCGGTCCTTACAGGATTTCCCGGAGACTAAACGAGGTATCCTTCCAGCTCGAGCTCCCTGCATCACTCAAGATTCCCTCCACATGTCACGTATCCTTGCCCAAACCGGCAACCCGGAACTGGTTTTCCAGGACACTTCCCCATCCGCTCCTATTTCTATGGACGGGCACTCCGAATATGTCACTCAGAAAATGTTGGACTACCGTGTCTTGAGAGAGTCCCTTCAGTACCTTATTGACTTGAAGGGGTACAGCCCAGAGGAGAGGAGTTGGGTCAAGGTATCCGATGTCCACTCTCCAGTCTTGGTCAGGAAATTCCACAGGGGCTTTCCTGCAAAACCCGCCCCTGGGCAATCGGAATTTTCCCCTAAAAGGGGGGATTCTATAAGGACCTCCCAACATGGCCGCCGAGGCAGGACATCTGCCCAACCATTGAGGTAGGAAGTCATCCTCTCTATGATCAAATTGCCTGCACCTACCAGCTTCCTTTATCAGGCTGCATTCCCCTCTCTTCCTTGACTGTGCAAGGTTCTGTTTTCCTGGACTCCTGCTATTGCCTTATCCTGCCTGCCTTTCTCCTCCCTGTTGCCGATACCAGCCTGTGACCACAACCAACCTGCTTTCTCCAGTCTTGATCTCGGAACTGTGACCCCTATTACTCTACCTTCTTCAGGCCTGACCCCGGAACAGTGACCTCGATCATCCTACCTTCTCCTGCCTTGACCTCGGACCTGGACCTCACGATTCTACTCTTCAGGATTCGGATCCCAGGTATGGGTCGGTCTCTACACTCCACCTCTGCCTAGCGAGTCTGTCTCCTGGACAGTACACAGCGACGTACGCAATTGTAACAAGGGGGAAGAATAACCTGCACTGTGTGTGAGGGGTAGACTCGCAATGCCACTAATTCACATTATTCTGTCCTTTCCCTCAGGTTCCGGACCCCTCCCTCACACCCCTGTGTGTGTTCTGGGACCGTGGCTCGGGTGGCTGGTCCCGCATTGGATGTGACACCCAACACTCTAATGTCACCCACACTGTCTGCGCCTGCTCCCATCTCTCCAGCTTTGCTGTCATCATGGCACACAGTGACATCCAGGTGACTCAGATATACTGGAAATAAAATCGTGACACAATGACTTGGGCAGTGACTTACTGACAGAGTCTAGGAAGTGACGAAGGGACATAGGCAGTGATATAGTAACAGTGACATAGTAATTAAAAGAGCAAGATTGTCTTCCACTGACTGAGACATCCTTCTAATGAGGGAGACGGGCCCTTTTTATCACTGAGACAGTCTTCCTGTGAATGAGACTGACATCTGAGTGATACCGGCCCTTTTGATGAGTGAGACTAACCGTGCAATGTGTGAAACTGACTTCTACTGAGTGAGACCGGCCCTATAGATGAGTAAGACCCTTTTCCAAAGAATTAAAATGAGTTCCGATGAGTGAGATTGTCCCTTCCGATGAGTGAGACTACGTGTGGCAGGACCGCCTGTCAGACAATAGTCCACATGTGTAGTTTCTGGTTGAAGCAAATATTACAGTATGAGCCACGACAAGGCAGAGACCCATTCCCAATTCCTAACACTACCAGATAAAATACTAATATACCTCTATTAGGATTAAAATGATCATTTACCTCTATTAGGAGGGAGAAAGACCATATTGGATCTATATCCAGTAGAATGAAAGGACCCACTAACTTGGGAAGTGGGGAGGGGCGGGCTTAAAACCTGGGAAGGAGGAGCCACTAACCTCCAACAGCTGAAACAGCTGAGAATAGGTTAACAAAACACAGAACCCCAGCAAGCTCTTTTTGGGAACCCCTGAGCCCACACAAAATATATATCTACTATATATTTCTGAAAGCACTGTATGTTTGTCTGGCTGGCCTGTGGCCCTAGGGGAAAATTCTCTTGCCCTTGTGCCCCGCCCTGCCCCCCCTCTCATTGCCTGATGCGGAATGACGACAACCACACGATCAACACCGCAGCGCTCATCGTGACCCCCCTCCTCTCCACCCTCCTCCTCTCCCGGTCTCCCGTTTTCCCGTTCTTTTTCCTCCCCCCGGCCCACCCCCCCCCCATCTTTTTAGGTCTTATCGTATCGCCGGTACCCAGTTCAGTTACTCCTCATCAACCCATATTCTCACTCCCCCTCACCCTGCGCTCTCTCCCTCACCCCTCTCCCCCCCCCCCCCTCCCCACACACATAGCTTCTTCGTCTCTCACTCCCCGCTCACCCGCAAGCTTTCTCTTCCCTCCCTCCCCCCCCCCACACCATATCACGGGCTCTCCCCTCACCCTGCTTTCCCCCCCCCCCCCCCCACACACGAGCACGCGGCTTCTCCCCTCACCCGGCCGCTCGCTCTCTCCTCACCCCCCCCCCCCCCCCCCACACAGACACCGGCTCTCCCCTCACCCCATATTGCCTCTCCCCCGTCCCCCGTTGTCTCTCCGCCGGCTGTCTCCACCTCGTTCCCCGCGAGAGGCACAGCCCCTCCTCCCGGACGTCTCAAGCCTCGCCGCGGAGGATCCCGCGGTGAGGAGGGGGAGGCCGGTACCCCGTAGGAAGAGGAGCTCGGGGCGCGTGCAAGGTGATTACACGCAGGGGAATGTTTAATATTAATTCATGCGTCTCTGACTCACAACCCCTGCCCTTTTCCCCCCCCCTACCCTCCCTGCCCCTGCCCTTGCCCCCCCCCTGCCCTCCTCCCCCTGCCCTTTGCCCCCCCCTTGCCCCCCCCTGTGCCCTCCCATCCCCTGCCCTTTGCCCCCCTGCCGCGCCTCCCCCCCCTTCCCTTTTCCTCCCCCCTGTGTGCCCTCCGCCTCCCCCTGCCATTTTCCCGTTGCCCCCCTGCCCTTGCCCCCCCTGCCCTTTGCCACCATGCCCTTTTGCCCCTCTGCTCTTGCCCTGCCCTTTTCCACCCTGCCCTTTGCCCTGCCCTTTGCCCCCCCCCGCCCGGGCCCCCCCAACCCCTGGGTTCTGGCCTGTGTCCCAGGAACCTGGAGGAGAGCACCCGACCCGGGAGTAAAGAGGCAGGGCCAACATAAAGAGGAGTAAGGCGAAAGTGACTGCCCGGAGGAAAAATAGCGGCCTGATGTCCGAAGACCCCGACGAAAGGAATCGCGGGAAACAAGACAGGGAAAGAACGGTAAAGGGTCCGAGTACGCGGAACGAAACCGCTGAGGGGCAAAGAGCGCAAACCCAGCCTCCCGAACAACCGAAGGAATCCAGCGCAGAAGGAGGAAAAAGGCCAGAAAAGAAGGAAAACAGAAGGGCGGGGGCGGAGGGGAGAACCGCCAGCAAATAGGGCAAAGAAGAAGGCCAAAGAAAAAACCCTAAGAAGCACGAACGAGAGTCGAGCGAGAAAGAGTAGGCAATGACGAGACCGGCAGCGGTCGCCTTAGAAGAGTAAGCAGGGAAGGGAAAGCGTGAGAACACAAGGGAAAAAAAGAAACAAGCCAGATGCTCCTCCGAAAATTAAAGGGAGAGCGCTGGCGAAGATGAGGGAAAATTGGGGGGGGAAATAAACGAGGGAAGGGAAAAGGGCAGGAGAAGGCGAAGTGATAAGAAAGAGAAGAGATCGAAGAGGTGAGGAGCGCGAACGGGAAATCAAGGAATGGTAGGAGGATAAAAGAGGTCAGGGGAAGTGAAGACTTGGGGAAATAAGGAGTGAAAAATGCGAGGGTTGACTAGACAGGGGGGGTGAAAAGAAGTCGGCAAGAAGGAGGATGAGGCGAGAAGGGGAAGGTAGAGTGGCAGGTGAAGGAAAGGGACCAGGTGAAGAGAAGAATTGGCAACGGGTGAGAGGCTAGAGCAGAGAAGGCAAAAACGAAAAACGGAGAGGGGGGTGGCGGACCCCAAAAACAACTAGAAAAAAAAAATGAGGAGAGGGGGGGGGGAAAACGAAGATGCAGGGCGGAACGCAGTAAAAGGGCGAATGACGGGAAAGGTGAGAAAGGCTAGGAAGACGGAAGTAGGCCAAGGGTAAATAGTTAACGAAGAGAAGGAAAGGGGGAGAAGAGAAGGGGCGGGGGGGAAAGTGACTGTAGGCAAGAGGAGGAAGGCAAACAAAAGGACGAAGTGGGACGCGAAAGAGACGAGGAGCGGGAGGGCGGGATGCAGGAAAAGAGAGAGAACGGAAGGCGTAAAGGGGGAAGGGAGAAAGGGTGGGGGAAAAAGGAAGTGAAAGGAACAGGAATGAATTGACAAGAGAGAGGGCCAAAAAGGGCAGTCGAGGGGGCTAAAGCAATAGAATAACAGAAGTGGGAAGAGAGGAGAAAGACGTTGGGCTGTTGGTAGTATGGAGGGGGGGGGGGAGGGGGACGGAAGAAAGGAACGGTAGAGGGTGGGCAAGTAAAAAGACAGTGGAACTAGGGGAGAAGGGGTGTGGAGAGAGACCTGGAGAAGAGATGAGCTAGAAGCAAAGAGATTAAGGGGGTTGGCCGAGAAAGATAGGGAAAAGGGGGAAGGAGACGACACATCATCCCTTTACATCACCGCCACACCACCTTTCTACCTCCATCTGCTCCGCGCACCCTTCTCTTCTATTTGAAGGTTCCCCCCATTCCTCCAAGCTATTATTTACACTACCTCTATATGGGCTATACTTCAACTCTGCTCAGGGGCACCTTCTCTCTCTCCCATCTTCCCCCCCAACACACACCCTCCTCTCTCCATTCTTCCATCCTCCACTGAAATATTGACGGCCCCTCTCCACCTCACATACATAACACTACCGGTGCAGTACTACCATAGCCGCCCCAACATTCCGAGGACATTAGTGGTTGGAATAAAGACGATGCAGACGAATAAGATATATAGCAGTTACCGCAAAAGACTGGAGAAATGAAGAGTCAGGTGCCCTAAAGGCGGAACTGAAAAAAACCAGAAGGGGGAGGGAGCGAGCATACCAGAAGAGAAGGCGGTGGGAATGGGCGCGGTGGAGAGAACCCTTGCGACAAAAGTACCTGTAACGAGAGGTTCGGCCCTTGCTCTTGCCCCTGCCGCCCTTGGCCCACCCTTCCTGCCCTTTGCCCCTGCCCTTTGCCACCCGCCCCCTGCGCGTGGGGCTACTACCCAGAGGAGGCGGCGCCGACCCAGAAACCCACGGGCACCGCCAACCACAAGGGGGTGGCGCGCTGTTGGACCCCGACCAGAATGTGCCTAGAGGCCCCCACTTGGCGGAGCGACCCCCCCCACGGGGAGCCCCCGCAGTATGCAGACCACCAGGAACGCTCAAAAAAAGAGCGTCGGACAACAGGGCCCAGCCCGCCCCTACGGGGGGGACGCCCGGCCAGAAGTCCAAGACGGGTCGGAGCGAAGACAGCCGTCGGGGCTGAGCTCACGAAAGCACCTAAGCCCGTGCTCAGCAGGAAGTGGGAGAATACATAGAATCATAGAGAAGACGGGGAGAGGGAACGTCGCGAGGAGCTGACGGAGCAAGGTGGGGGAAAGCAGGGAGGCCGCAGACGGGAAAAGGGGGAGAGTCGAGAGAATAGAAAAGCGAAAGGACCACTTTACCCCCGCCAAGCAAGTAACACTAGGTAATGACACAAAGGGGGGGTGAGAGGAGGGAATGAAAAGGAGACTTGCACCCCGCGGGGAAAACACACCGTAGAAAAAGGCGAACAGCGGCGAAACGGCGTGGTATACCCCAAAGCCCCCGAAGTAACAATAGCGAAAACGACAGGAGGAAAACGAGCATGGATCAACGAACGGCCTCCGGAGAGGCCGGCACGGAGTTAGGGGCTGAAAAACAAGGGCGGCGGTAGGGGAGGCTCCTCGGGTTGGCAGAGGAGCGAATATATTCCAGAACAGTCAGGCTCCAGGGACCCAGCTAGACAACCAAGGAGTAGATGAGCCACACCCAGCGTAGAAAACCGTACGAGCAGGGCCAATACAGAACCACGAGGGTGGAAAGCCAAAATAAAGAGGCCCACAGGGGAAGATAGCTACAGACTACAGGGACCAGGAAAGGGGAACGAGAAAAAGACAGGGGTACAGCGGCAGTCCGTGTAAGGGGCTCTGGATACTAGCTCCGTAGTAATCAGAGTAGAACAGGATCCACCGGTAGGGAAAAGGCAAACGCAGGAAAACGTCCCAGGAGCGACAAAAGACGACTGAACGCCAGAACCAGGAAAGGGAGACGGGAACATTGGGCCGGGAAGAAAGCGCCCACACGAAAGGAGAAAACATAGAGGTCCAAAAAGATAAAAAAAAAAAAGAAGCACACTAAAGCAAATGAGGCCCGAGACAGTCACTCACACAGAGGTGAAGCGAGGGGCAGAAGACCATGAAAGGGACAAACTAAAAAAGCCTAGTGGGTACGAGGCTGCGCTGTAAGACGGTGTGAGGAAACGGGACGTGGTGGACAAGAAAATGAAACACCCAGCGCAAAGGGGTGGGAAAGAGAAAAGAAGACAATAAAGGAAAGCACTTCAACGTCACCGAGAGAGAGAGGCCTAAAACCAAACAAACTAGGTGGCCGGGATGCCCAAGAACTGAGACGGGAGAGGGCTCCCCCCTCCAATGGGGCCCTTTTCCCTCTTGCCCCCCTCCCTCCCTGCCCTCTTGCCCCCTCCTCCCTGTCCTGCCCCCTCGCCTCCCTCTTTCCCCTCCCCTGTCCTTTCCCCCCCCCCCCCCCTGCCCTTTCCCCCCTGCCCTTCCCCCCTGCCCTCGCCTCCCAATGCCTTTGCCCCCTTGCCCTCCCTCCAATGCCCTTTGCCCCCTGCCTCCTCCACCCCCTCCCTCCCCCCTGCCTTTTGCCCCCCGCCCATCCCCCCCCTCCCCCCCTCCCCTGCCCTTTGCCACCCTGCCCTTTGACCCCTGCCCTTTGACCCCTGCCCTTTGACCCCTGCCCTCCCTCCCCTGCCCTTTGCCCCCTGTCCTCCCTCCCCCTGCCCTTTGCCCCCTGCCCTCCCTGCACTTTGCCCCTGCCCTTTTCAACCCTGCCCTCCCACCCCCTGCCCTTTTCCCCTTTGCCCCCCTGCCCTTTGCCCTCCTGCCCTTTGCCCCTCTGCCCTTTGCCCCCCTGCCCTTTGCCCCCTGCCCTTTGCCCCTTTGCCCTCTTGCCCCCCTCCCTCCATGCCCTCTTGCCCCTTTGCCCTCTTGCCCCCCTCCCTCCCTGCCCTCTTGCCCCCCTCCCTCCCTGCCCTCTTGACCCCCTCCCTGCCCCTCTTGCCCCCTCCCCTCCCTGCCCTCTTGCCCCCCTCCCTCCCTGCCCCTCCCTGCCCTTTGCCCCTCCCCTGCCCTTTGCCCCCCTCCCTCCCCCTCCCCTCCCTTGCCCCCCCCCCCGCCCCTCCCTACCCCCTTTGCCCCCGCCCCCCCCCCCCGCCCCTCCCTGCCCTTTGCCCCCCCCGCCCTCCCTCCCTTTGCCCCCCCTGCCCCTCCCTCTCCTTTGCCCCCGCCCCCACCCACTCCCTTCCCTTTGCCCCCCCCACCCTTCCCTCCCTTTGCCCCCACCCCTCCCTGCCCTTTGCCCCTGCCCCTCCCTGCCCTTTGCCCCCCCGCCCTTTCCTGCCCTTTGCCCCCCCACCCCTCCCTGCCTTTTGCCCCCTCGCCCCTCCCTGCCCTTTGGCCCCCGCCCCTCCCTGCCCTTTGCCCCCCCGCCCTTCCCTGCCCTTTGCCCCTTTGCCACCCCCCCCCTCCCTCCCTTTTGCCCTCCCGCCCTTTGCCCCCCCAGCCCTCCCTTCCCTTTTGCCTCCCCCCCGCCCCTCCGCCCCGCCTTTGCCGCCCCCCTCCCCTTCCCTCCCTTTTTCCACCCCGCCCCTCCCTGCCCTTTGTGCCCCCCCCCCGCCACTCCCTGTGCCCTTTTGCCCCCCGCCGCTGCTCCATTGCCCTTTGCCCCCCCACCCCCTCCCTGCCATTTGCCTCCCACCCGCCCCTCCCTGCCTTTGCCCCCCGCCCTTCACGCCCCCTCCCCTCCCCCCGCCCCCACCCTTTCCACTCCCCCCCCGCCCCCCCGCCCTTCCACTCCATGTCCCCCTTCCCTTCCGCGCCCGGCAACGCCGGGTATAACCAGCTATATGTATAAGATAGTGTCAAAATGGAGTGCTATTGAGCGTGCATATGTATACAAAACGACGACAGAGAAGCCAAATGCTACAAATCCAAATGACAAAAATACACTGTAAAATACTATAATATTCACTTGAAAAAGAGTCATTTAGTTTAAAACCCTAGCCAAAGCGTTGTAAGCTTGTGAGCCACGACAAGGCAGGCGCCCAGGCGCAAGTCCTAACACACTACCAGATAATACTAAAACTTACTCACACTCCCAAGCCTTCTATATAAGGCAATGTCCAGTTACCAAACCTTTAACATACATCACACAGTCAGGAAACATATTAAAGTTCTTACTGTAGTTTAGAGGAGTTGTGAATCCATCTGCATACAGTCAGCAGCTTGTCTAGGATAACTCTGTAGATGATGACCAGCCACCTGCTTGCAGCAATGGCTTTCCTTATATCTCATGCTGGTGTCAGGTTTGTCTGCTTCCTCTCCTGATTGCCCAGCTATTCTCCTGGTTAACTTCTGAATGCTGGATGAAGGACTCAGATATATGTTTTCCCCAGGCATAACTAGCAGTACCTGACTTCACCACTGTCCACACTACGTTACGATGAGTTGGACAGCCTTCCAAGAAGTTACACTGTTTCCAATGTGATACAGTCTTCCAATGATAAGACTGATTTTAACTTAGTGAGACTAGACTTCTAATGAAGAGACTGGCCCTTCCAATGAGTGAAACTGACTTCCAATAGTGATTTTGATTTTCAATGAGTTTGAGCATCCTTCCTTGACTGAGACAGGCTAGCTGATACATGGTTGTGTGTCTTTACTGTTTACTGGTTAACAATTCTGCCTCCTTCTCCCACAGGAGGAAGTGGTCTGACTTGGCTTTCTCGCATTGGTCTCAGTGTGTCTCTTCTCTGCCTGTCTCTCTCTCCCTCCTCCACCTTTCTCCTGTGGCCGTGCTCTGAGGTGCTCCACCAATCTGTTCTTCTGACCATCCTGTGTGTCCTGGTCTTTTCTGGGAAGCCCTCTTCCTGGTGGGTGTGCAGCAAACTGCGAATAAGGTGACTCTCTTTGTTTGTCTCTCTCATGGACATCCCTCATTTCCTGTCTCTCATGGACGTCCCTCATTGTCTGTCCTCCATGGACTTTTTTCCCTCCTCATCCTGTCTCACATGGACACCCCATTGCCTGCTCACATGGATATCCCTCTGCCTGTCTCACATGTTGTCCCCTTTGCCTTCCTCTCCATGGACGTCCCTCCTTGTCTGTCTCTCATGGACGTCCCTCATTGCCTGCCTCCACTGGACGTCCCGCATTGTCTGTCTCCTTTATTATTCCACAACAATCACCAAACCAAGAGGTATCCACACCATAATCTCTAATCGACCAACCGACCCCAAAGGCCCTACGAACCCCAGGAGCCCACCGTCTTGCGCGGACCCGTCCAAGCCAGGGCCCACGACCCAGAGTCCTAGAGTTGCCGAGGCCGGGAGGAATTCTCCCGGCTGCAGGCCACGCCGGACGGTGAGAGAATCGTTCCGACCCCGAGCCGCTGAAAGGGGGACGCCAAGCAGTTCAAAGGATGAAAAGGGTAGGCTTGCCGGCCCATCCGCCACGGAATGGCACAAACCCCGGGATGAATGCCCTACCTCTGCCCGGGAAGCAAGCAGGATCAAAGACGATCACGAACGGAGGAGCACCGTCCGTAAATGCGACAAAGCGAATATCTATCTCTCCATCTCTATCCCTCTCAACAGGCAGTCTGAACCACTTCTTTCTTCTAGTGTCTTTCTTTCTGTCCTACCGGTCTCTCTTTTCCCTCCCTCCTCAACTCTCCTGTTTCTCTTTCTTTTTCATCTCTTGTCCCTGTTTTCCCACACCCCCATCTCTCTCTCTCTCTGACCTCTCTCTCTCTCCTCCCCCTCTCCTTCCCCTCACTCCTATTTTCATCACAGACCCTCTTCTCCGTCTTTGGCGGGCGGCTCTCCACTCCTCTTCCTCTGCTCTTTTCTGCTGGATGTCTCTCGAGAGCGCTCTCCTCTTTCCTGACTGTGCCGAAATCTGCGGGCTGTGAATTACCCCTGACCACTCAACCTCTAACTGCATTTTCCCGTCTGTCTCTGTCCGTCTTGTGTTTGGTGTTCCCCCTGTTGTGATCCATCGTTATCTCGGCTGCAACTCACCGGTGTACATATGTGAGACGCGTCCGTCATTTAGTGATGTCCCCACATATGTCACTCACTGCTTCCTGTCATTGTGGCGTCCCTGTGTCACTGCTTCTGTCATTGTGCGTCACGGTGCAATGCTTCGGTCATTGTGCGTACTTTGTCACTGCTTCTTTCAGTGTGGGTGTCACGTGTCACGCGCTTTCTGCATGTTTTTACTGTGTCAACTGCTGCTTCTGTCATTGTGCGTCAACTGTTTCACTGCACTGTAAGCTGCTTCTGGTCATTGTTTGTCACTTTGTCACTGCTTTCTGGTTCATTGTTTTCACTGCTCTGTCATTTTTTACTGTGTCAATGCTTCTGTCAGTGTCGTCACTTTGTCACTTGCTTCTGTCCATTGTGTTACTGTCACTGCTTCTTTCTATTGTGCGCACTGTGTCACTCTGCTTCTGTCATTGTTTACTGTTCACTGCTTCTGTCATTGTTTTGTCAACTGTGTCACTGGCTTAGGTCCTTAGTGCATCCCGGTGTCACTGCTTCTTTTCATGTTCTGCATCACTGTGTCACTAGCTTCTGTCATTGTGTTACTGTGTCACTGCTTCTGTCATTGTGCGTCACTGTGTCACTGCTTCTGTCATTGTTTGTCACTGTGTCACTGCTTCTGTCATTGTGTGTCACTGCTTCTGTCATTGTGTTACTGTGTCACTGCTTCTGTCATTGTGCGTCAATGTGTCACTGCTTCTGTCATTGTGTTACTGTGTCACTGCTTCTTTCATTGTGCGTCACTGTGTCACTGCTTCTGTCATTGTGTTACTGTGTCACTGCTTCTGTCATTGTGCATCACTGTGTCACTGCTTCTGTCATTGTGTTACTGTGTCACTGCTTCTGTCATTCTGCGTCACTGTGTCACTGCTTCTGTCATTGTGCGTCACTGTGTCACTGCTTCATTCATTGTGTGTCACTGCTTCTGTCGTGCATCACTGTGTCACTGCTTCTGTCATTGTGAAAAAAATGGCGACTTTAGGCACTTTCCTGATTCCGCCCTCCTGTTCCAGCGCCGCACCACCCAGTTGCCATCCCGTTGCCATGGCAACATGATGCCGTGTGATGTCACGTTGCTGGCCTATGCTTGCCGATCGCACTTGCGCACAAGCGTCAAACGCCAATCACACATGCCGCCTCCACATTCTGCCGCCCCCACAATTTTGCCGCCTAAGGCTTGGGCCTAATGGGACATCCACTATTGCAAATGACAGATAGCTGTGTGTGTCACAGTGACAGACAGCTGTGTGTGTGTGACAATGACAGATAGCTGTGTGTGTGGGATAATGACAGATTGCTGTGTGCTTCACAGGGACAGATAGAGATGTGAGACACAGTAACAGCTGTGTGAGTCACAGTTATAGGGTGACCAGATGTCCCGGTTTAGCCGCGACAGTCCCGGTTTTTTAATGTCTGTCCCGGCTGCCCGACATAATTTAAAATGGGGAGAGAGACACAGCAGCATGGGGAGAGAGAGACAGCAGCATGGGGAGAGAGAGACAGCAGCATGGGGAGAGAAACACACAGCAGCATGGGGAGAGAGACACACACAGAGAGAATGGGGGAGAGACACACACACAGAGAATGGGGGAGAGACACACACACATAGAATGGGGGGAGAGACACACACACCGAATGGGGGGAGAGAGACACACGGTGAGAGTCGGGGGAGAGAGAGACACAGAGAATGGGGGAAAGAGACACACACATAGAATGGGGGGGGAGAGACACACACACAGAGAATTGGGGAGACACACACAGAGAATGGGGGAGAGACACACACACAGAATGGGGGAGAGACACACACAGAATGGGGGGAGAGAGAGAGACACAGAGAATGGGGGAGAGAGAGACACACAGAGAATGGGGGAGAGATACAGAGAATGGGGGAGAGAACCACACAGAGAATGGGGGAGAGAGAGGGACACAGAGAATGGGGGAGAGAGAGACACAGAGAATGAGGGGGGAGAGAAAGAGACACAGAGAATGGGGGAGAGACACAGAGAATGGGGGAGAGACACAGAGAATGGGGGAGAGAGAGACACAAAGAATAGGGGAGAGAGACAGAGAATGGGGGAGAGAGACACAGAGATTGGGGGAGGGACACAGAGAATGGGGGAGAGAGACAGAATGGGGGAGAGAGACAGAATGAGGGAGAGAGAGACAGAGAATGGGGGAGAGAGACACAGAGAATGGGGAGAGAGACACACAGAGAATGGGGGGGAGAGACACAGAATGGGGGGAGAGACACAGAATTGGGGAGGAGAGAAACAGAGAATGGGGGGGAGAAAGACAGAATGGGAAGGGTGGAACGAGAATCGAGGTATATCTGGGGAGAGAATGGAGGGATGGGGGAGAGAGAGAAAGGGATGTGTGTGAGAGAATGGGGGACAGAGCGGGGCGGAGAGACATAAAGGAGAAGGGGCGCAGTTGGTGATGTCATTTGTTTTATAAATATTTTTTTTAATGTGTCCCGGTTTTTACTTTTGTAAATCTGGTCACCCTACACAGTGACAAGTACCTGTGTGTCTCTTAGTGTCATATTGCCATGTGTGTGATGACTGATAGCTGCATCTATCACAGTGACCGTGTGTGTGTCAGTGACAGATAGCTGTGTGTGTTTCAGTGACAGATAGCTGTGTGTGGGTCACAGTGTAAGATAGCTGTGTGTCTCTGGTCTCTCCCTCAGTTGCTGGCTGGATCACTGTTTAATCTGGAGCTTCATTGGGCCGGTGTGTGTGTTCATCACAGTAAGTTTACAATGTCAGACTGTCTCACACCTAATGACTGACTGTCTCACACCTAGTGACTGACTGTCTCACACCTAGTGACTGACTGTCTCACGCCTAGTGACTGACTGTCTCACACCTAATGACTGACTGTCTCACACCTAGTGACTGACTGTTCTCTAGTAGTTCTCTCTTATCTCCCTCCTCTCTTTCTCTTCACACTCCCTTTTCTCTCTTCCACTCTCTGTTTCTGTTCTCTTCTCCCCTCTTTCTCTCTCAATCTCTCTCTTCTTCACCCTTTAACCCCCACTCTTACTTTCATTCCCTTTCTCTCTCTCTCCCTCACTCTCACACACTCTCTCTTCCCTTCCTCGCTCTGTCTTTCTTCAGATAAACACCACTCTCTTGATCCTCACATTTTGGCTCCTCCGAGTGAAGCTCTCGTCTCTGAACACAAACGTCTCGACCCTGAAGGACACTCGGTGAGTCTGAGAGACAGCCAGAGACAAAGTGACAGTCAAAGGCAGAACAAAGTGAAAGGAGATAGAGACTGTCAGCCAAAGACAGAGAGAGAATACCATAGATAGAGACACAGCGAGACAGAAATGTAAAGACAGAGCACAGTCAGAGACAAAGAAACAGCCGGAGACAGAAAGAGACCGTGTTTGGAGTGACGTTCTGCAGGCCTCTGGTAGTGAAAGGGCTAGAGTCGTAATGCTCTTCAGATTCCTAGCTGTGAAGGGATGAAAGTTGTGATGCACGCCTAGTCTCAGGTAGTGAACATATTAGACTTGCAATACTCTGCTGGTCCCTGGCTGTGAATTGTTGAGGGTTACAATGATCTGCAAATCTCTTTTTACTCCCCCCCAACCCCCCGTCTCCCCACAGGCTCATGACATTCAAGGCCCTGGCCCAGCTTGTCATACTCGGCAGTACTTGGAGTTTTGGCCTCTTCCAGTTTGGTTCTGGGGCCCTGGTCATCTCTTACATATTTACCGTGTGCAACAGTCTGCAGGGCGCCTTCATCTTCCTGGTGCACTGCCTGCTCAACCGCCAGGTCAGGCCACGGGTTACAATATGACACAAGCATATAATATATCTGTGTGTGTTCGATAATCATGATACATATATCATGTGTCTGACATGCGACATGCGACATGCTATGTCCGGGTAACAAGCATGCGGCATTGTCTGTATATCATACTTGTGACATGGCAAAACATACATGTGACATGTTACACGTGAATGACACTGGTGCAATGTTACCTGTGTGTTTAATGTGATATGTTTGTGTAACATGTCTGTGACGCTATATGTATGTGATACATGTCAGATGTTACATGTTTGTATGGCATGTAGGAGCATAATTTGTGTATTACATGTTATATCTGTATTGATGGTAGTATTTCATTTAATAAGCATAAGATATTATAACTGCTGTAATACTTTGTATATCCACCAAATTGTGGTGTTTACCCTGTAATTCTCTATACTGTATATCCACCACATATTGCTATTTACTTCGTAATCCTCTATATAACCACAAGATGGTGCTATTTGTTCTGTAATTCTCTATATAGCCACCAGTTGCCGCGATGTATCTGTAATGCTCCATATTTCCAGCAGGTGGTGCTATATACATGTAATTCTATATTTCTCCACTAGATGGTGCTATTTATCACTTAATTCTCTATCGCTCAGCCAGCTGAAGCTATTTACCTTCTAATTTTTTATTTGTCCATCAGATTAATCTATGCACTCTGTAATTCTGTATATCTCCACCAGATGGTGCTATTTAACCAGCCATTTTCTACCTCTTCACCCCATTGTACTTTTTACCCTGTGATTACCTACCCATTAACCAGAGTGTGCTATGTACCCGGCAAATCTCTACATATCTACCAGATAATGCTATTTATCCTGTAATTCTCTATGTCTCCAGCAGATGGTGTTATTCAACCTGTCATTCTATAAATATCCTCCCAAGAACCCTGTAATTCTCTGTATCTTCCCCATTTGGTTTTATTTACCATGTAATTCTATATATATCTTCCCCAGTTGGTGCTACGCACCCTGTAATTATCTGTACATCCACCAGTTTATTAAATTTTCCCTGTAATTTTCTATATCGCCACCAGATGGCACTTTTTGTCCTGTTACACTGCACCAGGTGGTGCCTTTTACTCTGGAATTCTCTAGGGAGGGCGGGGGGGGGTGTGCCTGGTTGACATATAGAAAATTATAGTGTATATGTTTGTCCCCCCGTCTCTTGTGTCTCTCTCGCCATCTCTCGTGCATCTGTCCCCTCATTGTCCCCCCTTACGCTCCATCTCCCCCTGAGGCTGAGTCCCCTGTCTTCACTGTGGCACGGGGGGGGGGGGGGGGGGGGGGGGGGGGGGCGGCGCGTGCACAGCGCTACACTGCGATTTGCGGTCTGGGGGGAGAGGGAAGGTTTGCGACAGGAGGGTGCGTGGCTGTGTGTTTGCAGGAGCGTGGCCATGACTTCCCGCGGCTGGTTCACCCTTATTGGCTGAACCGCCGGCGGGGGTATGGCCACGCCTTCGTCGCAGATGTCAATTTCCAATTCCCCTGCCTCCCTGAAAACGTGTCGCGCACCGCTGGGGAAAGGTGTGCGACAAGGTAGGGACTGGGACCGGCCGGACTGGGGGGGCGGGGCTTGATAGCACAGCGCACGCCGAGCCGTGCGCTGTGGCAGTGACTGGGACCGCAGCCTTACGCTCCTTCTCCCACGTACGCTCTCTCTCCCCATCTCACGCACCCCCTTAAGCTCCCTCTATCTTCTACACACACACACTCACCCTCTCTATTCTACACACACACACTCTCTCTTCTACACACACACACACACACACTCACCCTCTCTATTCTACACACACACACACACTCTCTTCTACATACACACTTACCCTCTCTATTCTACACACACACACACACACTCTCTCCCCCTCTCTCCTACACACACACACACAGTTCCCCTCTCTCTTCTACACACACACACACACACACACACACACTCTTCTACACACACTCTCCCCCTCTCTTTTCTACACAAACAAACACACACACACACTCTCTCTCCCCCACCCCCTCTCTTTTCTGCACACACACTCTCCCCTTCTCTCTTCCACACACAATTTTTTTGTTGAACGATGAAACACATTGCGGCAATGTGTGTGGCCAGCGTGAGCAAGCGCCTGCACCTGCTCGGCACTTAGCTGCTCGCAACTGCGTCACATGAGCAGTTCGCCCAATAAGGGCGAACCAGCCCCGTGATGTCGTGGCCGCGCCCCCAGACGAGTGCGCACCTAGTCGGCCACGAATCGCCCGACCGAGCAGGACACAGCACACGAGCGCCATCGTGCCCGCACCCTGCCTGGTCGCAGCCTAAGAGAGCTGCCGGCGCGCACGGCAAAAATCCCTACAGTGAAAATGGCAGAGAGAGTGCACGCTCTTACCTTGGGGACTGCGGTTCTGCGCTGATCCGAAGCTCCCTCCTCTTGTCGGCCAGAACTTGAACGCGACTTCCGACGCCAACAGGAGCAGGGGGAGGAATGATCGCAGCGACCAGGCGGCTGCTGCTGCTGAGCTAGGGAGCTGCCGGGTCACTGCTGCGTGGGGCGCCACCGCGTCACCGGGCCTGGGAAAGCTGGGAGAGATGTCCCAGCCCTCCCCCCCTGGTGGCAGCGGGACCCCTGAGGGGTGCTCGCTGACCCCCGGTTTAAAATCACTGCCCTATACAGTCAGCAGCTATTGGTATTTATTCTAAAAGTCTCTATATCTCCACCAGATGGCGCTTTCCCCCTTTTAATTCTCTATATCTCCACCAGATGGCGCATTCCCCCCATTAATTCTCTGTATCTCCACCAGATGGCGCTTTCCCCCCATTAATTCTCAATATCTGCACTAGATGGCGCTGTTGGTCCTGCAATACTTATCTCCTTTTTGCAACGCCCAGGTGAGGGAGGAGTACCGCAAAGCATTCCGCAGGCTCATCGCGCGCAAATCAGAGTCGGAAGTGGCGTCTGGCAGCACTATTCCCATGGCGATGAAATCGGTGAGTCCCAGTCCCGCTATCATATTAATATACTTAACCTCTACCTCACATTGCAATGGACTTCACTGTGTACTACGTACAGTATATGTAAAGTTTGTTTTTGGAGTCTGTGACTTCACACAATCCCTGTGGTGTAGAGGTAGAGAATTGGTACTAGCATATGAAAGGTCCTGGGTTAGATTCCTGTATGATATGGTATAATTTATAAACTCTGCACCTGGCTCTGCCACTGACTTTACATTGTTACTCCTCTGCAGAGCGACACGTTGGAAGCAGCGAAACCAGACGTGGTTGCACATTCCTGCTCTGCTAATTGAGAGGAGCCTTGCAGACCCTCACAATGAGCGCGGTGCTTCATTCTCCAAATGCTCGGACTGTACACTCATGTCCCCTTTTCTGTACACCCAATAACTCCCAATCCAATGTTGCACCTCCTTTTTATGTTCTGGGTCTATCCTGAGTCAGCTTCATATGAGGCGAGTTAGCTGGGACTTGTTAGGGCCTTGTTGGGATGATGCATTGGCTGCGACCTCAGCGGGGTTACAGCAAACATTATTTACCCCTATTAGCGAAAGTTAACGCGAAAAATAACGCTTGAAATAACATGATGAAAATATGTTCGTATACTGTAGATCCTTTCTGTGCAGTGTGTGAACAGAGAGAGTCCTCCTGGGCGCTGGAACTTGGATTGATGATGCCGCTTCTCCGATGAATATAAAAGAGGAAATAATAATACAGTCATGCTTCAATAAAGTGATTTGATATACTGTTTGTTATTCTTCACCTTATAGTGCACCCATCTGAGTCCTATTTGGACACCTCTTGTACGAAATCTTCTTTTAATAAGATGGTATAACAGAATCCCGGTGACGTCAGCGTGTATGGCTGCCTGAGGGGAGAGCTCCGGAGCCCTCCGCTGAATCATACAGAGTTATAGCCCCAATCGGTCACAAAATTCCGCCTAAGAAAAACAGAACACGGCGGAGATCGCTGGCTATGAGCCAAAAGGTCCCGCAGAGCGTCGCTAGCTATTTTATGTCGGCGAACAAACCCCCTGATAGCGCCGGCACGATCCAAGATGGCGGCCCGGCACGCTTCTCGGAAGGCCCTGAACACAGACCCGAGCAGGAGGTAAGGAGGATTCAGCCAGATATCACGAAAGACTATCTGGAGGAGATATTTACGAGAATGCGACTGGGGTTGCCAGGAGGATCTGGCTAAAGCCATCCACGCGTTCAAAACGGGACATGAATACCTTAACGGAGAAAACGGACACCCTCCAGAAAAAAAGTAGAGGATATTGAACAGTCCTACTCTCTGGCGGAGGATGAAATAAATAGGCTGAACTTTGAAATTCGGGCCCTAAAAGAAAATGCGGAGGAGCAAGAGAACAGGGAACGCCGGCAAAATCTCCGCGCGCGGTACATCCCAGAGTCTGTTGAGACGGCGCAATTGCATGCCCTATCTAAAAGAACTATTCACTAACCTGGTCCCCGAATTGGCACCGGACCAATTAAAACTGGACCGAGCGCATAGAACCCTGGGCCAGAAGTCGGCGGACCCCAAAAGAGCCAGGGATGTGATCATCCGCTTTCACTCCTACACATCGAAAGAAAAAAGTCCTCTCAGCCAGTAGAGAAAGAGGTGCCATACAGTTCCACGACTCCCATCCTAGAAATCTACAGTGACCTGTCTAAGGTGACAGTGGACAGGCGAAGGGAAATGCGGCCCCTGACGCAGACGCTGCGGACACACAAAGTGAGGTACAGATGGGGATTTCCCTTCAAGTTGGTGGTGCAGATAGGGGGGGGGGAAGTTCCACGAGGTGTGCTACATGGAGGATGGTCCCCACTTCCTGAGGGGACTGGGTCTGCAGCGCAGAGAGGATGAAGCGGCTCCTGAAGGACCTGAGGAAGTACCGAGCAGCCAAAGACCGGTGAAAACACCAAGGACCTCGCAACGTCTCGCCTCCCAGAGGAATCCGACGCACGAAGAATGAAGTGGATTAGCTGAGCAGTACATATCTCTTTTCATATTCTGACCCGCAGGAATAAAGCACTCCCTTGCACAACCCCCCGCCTGGCCTGGTAACTCGACAAGCAGAACTCTCCACTCGGGACAACATTCAAGCTCAAGGGAGCAGAGGCCTGCTCGGTCTCAAGTCGCGCCGATTCCTGGTGAGCGGGGTGCCTTAGATAAATGAGGAAAAAGACCCCCAGAGGAGGACTGGGGGGGAGATGGCCAGGGAGGAGGGAGGGAGAGCGGGGAGAACGAGGACACTCAAGTCCAGGTTGACTATGGTTAGGTCAAAGTTAAGATTAAAGTTAAAAGGTTGATATCCTTAAAACGGGAAAATGGGGAAGTTCTACCCCAAGAAAGTTAACGTACGGTATGCTATGTTAAAGCAATGTACTTTCCAATGTTTAGTCCACAGGTTGAGTATTACTGATCCTCTGGCACCATCTTGTGGTGAAGCCGAGAAATGGTGGTATAACCAGGTCCCTCCTATACTAAGAGAAATGGATAAGTAAAGGTATAGGTTCCAGATGGTTATAGTCTCCAGGGGACCAGGGAGCCTTCACTAGGCCCAAATATAGTATTATCTGTAATAAGATGGTATAACTCCCCGTGTTCTATATATTAAAGAAGCCTTTATCCTGGTGAGATAGTGTCGCAGTCATCGACGTCATCGACATACCGTACTGTATCACCCAATCCCGAGGGTTTAAGGACCCTTGCTAATACTTGGTGAAAGTATGTCGGAGAGCCATGGAATCCCTGGGGGGGAAACGGTGAACGTATACTGTGACTCCCTGAATATAAATGCAATTTTATTTTTCCCTAAGCTATATTATTCTTCCATCCTAAATCATTAAATACTATAGAGTGATATGATATTTCACTCCACAGCATGGAATGATTATTATTTCTTCACACAATTTCGTGTGAGCTTCCTAATACAGCTCAACCCCCTGTGCTTGGGGTCCAAAGAGTCACATCGCCCTATAAGCGGATCGCGTTAGAAATAATGTACAATTGTATGCGTTGTACAATAAAGTATTTAATTGTGTTGTAAAGTATTCATAGATACGAAAAATTGGGAGCCTTGCATCGCGCTACAAGCGGATCCGCTTTGTAACGGATCGCGTCATAACGGGGCTGAGTTGTACAAGGACATGTACTGTAAGACAAACTTAAAAGTGATGGGGAAGGCCCCCTTTTTTTTTCCAAACTTTTTATTAGGCATATATATAGTTAACAGACATCATAGTTTACATACAGCCTAATATAAAAAATAATTTTTAAGATAAAGAGAATAGGATAGAAAAGAATGTCACCCAATGAGGTGAGGCCTCTGGACCACCCTGTGGCCCTAAAAAAAGAAGAGGCTAGAAAAAGAAGAGGGGAGGAAAAAGAGATGGGATGGGGGGGGGGGGGTGAGGGAGAGAGTTAACCCCTCCCCCGACCGCCGCAGGCTGAGACACATCAATCTAGAACCAGAGAAATCTGTATCATCCAATCACTCCTGATGAAGGCAGACATTGAACTCCGCTTATATAATCAGCCAGGGCTCCCAGATTTTATAGAAGGCTGCTGTAGATTGTTTGAGGAAAGCAGTTAGCTTTTCCATATACATTAATCTCATGAATCCTCTTTTTTGGGGAAGGCCCCCTTTGATGGTAAGCTCTTCGGGGCAGGGACCCGTTTCCTGAGTGTCACTTTTATGTCTGAGGCTCTTCTTCCCATTATGTGTTATTTGTGTTATTTGTTAATTATATGATTGTCACGTGTATTACTGCTGTGACGCGCTATGTACATTAAAGCACTATATAAATAAAGATATACATACTGTACATACACATACATACATTCATTCTGTACATACAGTACATACATACAGTACATACATACTTTGCGCAGAGCAGTAACGCTGCGGGTTGCTGAACATTGAAATCATAAGAGCAGTCGGCATAGAAGTTATTCTATTCTGATATTAGCCAAATAATTACATGGAATCACAAGCAAAAGAGAAAACAGCTTATCATTCACATTTCTGCAAAACCAACTATTATAACATCGCAAGACTTCCTCTTTTCTTCTTCACCTTAAATAAATTACGGTGGGTAAAAAAGTGACGAAAACCCTCCACCGTATAGCATACAGCAAATGAAAATATCACTTGTGAGCACATTCACATGTCTCAGACCGCTGCCTTTCACCATTATCCCCTAGTGCTCCCACTGCAGCAAGGGATTCTGGGAAATGAGATGCAAATGTGCACACGGTGCCACCTTTTGCTTCAAATCCCTTTTGACATGGAGCCCTATAAGTGTAACGCGTAGCTCACCACAAACGAGGCGCGACCGCGGGGCTGAGGTAGGGAATTGTATATAACGCCGACCACAACAGCGAGGGCGCGTCAAGAGTGTAGGATAGTCGTGCAGGCCGGATCAGGGTTACAGAAGGTAGGGTTAACGTGATACTTGCCAGGTCCAGGGATGTAGAGGAGCGGATCGTTGGGGTACGTTGCCAGAGTCGGGGGTTGGAGAAGGTAGAGTAGTCGTAATGCCAAAGCCAGGGTCAGTGTAGGAGAAAGCAGCGTGGTCGTATTCCAGAGCCAGGGTCAGTGTAGGAGAAAGCAGCGTGGTCATATCCAATCCGGGGTCAGCATTGGAGAAGTCACAAGTGGAATCCAGGCAGGGTCAGGCAGCAAGGAGAGACAGGCACTAGGCAGTGAGTCACAGCGTCACACAAACAAGGTTATGCTCGGCAAAGGCTGAGGGTTCTGTGAGCATATTTATAGGACCTCCCGCCAATGGGAGGCAACCAGGAAGTGGAGCTGGAGTTCCCGATAGGCTGCTGGAACACGTAGGAGTGTCCTATGGCACAGCCCATAAATATTGCGTCAGAGCGTGCGCCCACGCCGCGTGCACCCTGCGTGTAATGTTGGCGACTTGGTCGCGCCGCGTCACCACGCCATTGGTAGTGTGGGGGCGGAGACCAGAGGCGGGACCCACCGGCGCGGAGGCGGAGTGCCGAACACAGCCGCGCGAGGAACTCCCGACGTCAGAGCGGGGGGGCGGGACCTTGGGACAGAGACTGCAGACCGGCGGAGGGGTCGCGCACCGCGCATGCATCATGCATCGAAAGAACGGGAGCGTGCCCTGCGCCCGGGGGGCAGGAGAAGGTAAGGGTACCCGCGCACCGCGCGTAAGTACCCCTACTTCCTTGCTACTCCTGAGTGCCGTGGGGGACAGGTGGACGCGGGAGGGTTAAGGGGAGAGAAGCCCCAGAATGGCGAATCCTCACAATAAGCTTATGTCTGCCGCATTACGCAGCTTCTCCGCACAGCCCGGGTTACAGGGCAAAGCCAGCGAACGCTTTCTGAATTAAGGGTTAAATTGCCATTCACATGCTTGTTAACCGCACAGATGCGTGGACACAATTTAGAGAGGAATGGGAATTGGCGCAGCTGGGGGCATAACGGGACTCTGTAATACCATATAATCGCTCTCTAGTTCATCATCAACCCATTTAACGTATTAGCCACACCAGATGATGCTATTTGTCCTGTAATTTTCTATATTACCACCAGGTGGTGCTAATTACACTGACATGCTCCCCACATCTACCCTTACGACGTCACCTGACCCTCTTAGAATTTGCTCTGCCTTACCATGCTGTTTTACATACACAGTCTTACCCAGGTCCAAACCCAAACCCACTGCATTGTATGTATATTTGTGTCAGTTGGGGCGCTACTAGGATTGGGACAATGCATGGAACAAAAAGGCCAGCCAGCCACAAAGCTACATCCAATATGACAAATTATTTAATACTTTAATATGTGGTTTATCTACATATTGTCTTCCTAAGTATGTCATTCAGTTCAATACTTTTGCCCAAAACATGTTAAGGCTGCCACCACATCACGGTAAATCTATTTCAGCAGGTCCTACAGTAATAATATGGCACCGTCTTGTGTATTTCTTCCACTGCCAAGAGAAGAGAAAACTTGACAACACTGCAGACGACAGCATGGGGTGTGTGATGTGTACCCTAAAGGGTTCAAATTGAAGAAGCACCATATGAGCTGCTGTACAGTGCCGTTAAAACTGGTTCAAAACCAAGACACACACAGACACCACCACCCCCTTGTTGCATGTGTGTTCCAGGACCTACCGATTGAGTAGAAGTGGGATGGGTGAGCGTAAAACTCATGTTTGTAACGGTGTCCTCTTCCCGATGCACAGGGGAGGCAGGAGTATCGCAAAGCTGTCTCCGCAGGTTCTGTGCGTGTCCCACTCGGGGCTACTCACTGTCTGACAACACCATTCCTTTGACAGCCAAGACCAGGCTCCAGGTGGCACAGCAAAACCAAACAGCGTCGCAGATCATATCTCTGATAATCCAGGGGAGCCTTTCCAGCAAATTGCAATGAGCCTGGGAATCCCTGCAGAGCATCGCTCCATTATTGGCTCCCCTGCACTCATGGACTCTTCATTCAGCGTTATACCCTGTGCCCTTCTTGGTCCCCCACCAACCACAGAAGCCTATTAAAATGATTTGCCTCCCCGGGCTACTCTACGTTTGGCGTGAAGTCATTGGGGTATGAAGGGTGTTATGGTAGAGCGCACTGGAGGATCATCTATGGTGGTGGAGGGTGGTTAGTGTTGGGTTGGTTGGGGGAGGAATAGGGTTGTGTAGAGTAGGCTGGACCATAGGGTTAGTTTGTGTTGGTTGGGTGTGGGTCCGGATTGGTTTGGGCTGGTCGAAGGACGGTTGGTTCAGTTAGGCCCATCATGGATTGGGGATGGTTAGGTTGGATGATGGAGGGTTTTATCTTTTATTTGTATGTCACCAACATTTGCTGCAGTGCAGTACAACAACGAGTTAAGACAAACGGAGACAATAGGAAGGAATTCTCTGCTCCAAGGAGCTTGCGATATACCGTATGAGCGGAGTGGAGACACAATGGTGTGTGAGTTTATTAGCAAGGGTTTGGTGATCAAAGAGCAATGTTTAAACTGCTCACTATGGTACACAGGGCACTCAATGATATAGGACTCCTCTACCGTCAGCCAAAATGTAAGTTCCACAGACCCATTGTGAATCTACAATCCCAAAACCTTCAACTTCTAAAAGTCTCCAGATTCAAACGCACTAGACGAGCTGGTCGTGCCCCGTTGGTACAGGAAGCCACGGAATGGAATGCCCCCCCCCCCCCCCATATCTTTCAGAAACAATCAAAGACCATCCCACTCTCAGAAAACGGCTCAGGACCTTGCCTTTACAAACCCCGATTGGTTGTCTTCTCCACCTTCGGAGCTTTTCAAAGGTGCATAGCAGCAGCGTTTGCTCTGTGTATGCGCTATACAAGTCATGGAGATAGACAAATCACCACCAGGACTCGTAGTAAGCGGTTCTAGGATGAACGTAAGAAGAAGTCAGGGGAGAGTTGGATAAGTCTCCATGAAAAAGCGTGTTTTTAAGGAACTTTTAAATGGATGTGTGGTAGGGGAGAGTCTGATGGGGCTTGGTAGAGCATGACAGAGTTGGGATGCAGCGCGAGAAAAGTCTTGGCAGCAGGAGAGGAAAGAAAAAGGGAGGCACAGAGACGTAGATCAAAAGCCAAGCAAAGATTGCATGCGTGAGTGTTCTTGGAAATTAGGTCTGTAGATAGGAGCGGTGTTGTGTGGAGCCTGGTAGATGAGTACAAGTGTGTTGAATTTTACTGTGTAGAACAGGGGTGCGCAAACTGGGGGCACGCCCCCCAGGGCGGGCGTAAGATTTGCTAGGGGGGGGCACGGCGGTTACAGAGGCCCAACGCCCTTCCCAATGGCATTTAAATTAAATGCCGGGGGAGGCGTGAGGCCTCTAACGTCCCTTACCTGCTGCCAGCTGGGTCTTCGGCGACACGTCGCCATGGCAACGTGGCTTCAAATGACGCCGCGAGGTCATGTGACGTGACGCTTCGCCATGACAACGCGCGTCAAATGATGCTGCGGGGTCATGTGATGTCACGTCACATGACCCGCGGGGTCATTTGGCGCCAGGTTCTAAGCTTGGGGGGGCGCGAACGCTGGGGCCCCCAGGCAGCGGGGCGCACGCCAAAAACTTTGCGCACCCCTGGTGTAGAACATGGGTAGCCAATGTAGTGACTTGCATAATGGTCCAGCAGGTAGGGAGGTAAATAAGCCTGCCAGCATCATTTAGAACGGTCTGGAGAGGAGGAAGAGGGGGAGACCAACTAGATGCAGTTTGCAGTAGTCAATTCAGGATAGAACGAGTGCATTCGACTGTTGGTAGATTGTTCCGTGAAGAGCGGACATATTGCAGAGGCAGAAACGACATTATTTTGAGAGTTACTGTATGTGCCGGTTGAGGGAGTGGGAGAAGTCAAGAATGACACCTAGGCATCTAACTTGGGAAGACGTCCATTGACGGTCAGAAATCTGGTATGCAGTAGGTGTAGTTAGGAGGGAACATTATACATTCAGGTTTTCATGTTAAGTTTAAGATATGGGTTCAGCTTGATTGTTTGGGATTGAGTTTTGAGATGGTTAAGGTTGGTTGGGCGAGAGTTAGATATGTTGGGAGTTGAGTTTGTAGATGGCTAGGGTTGAGTATGGTGGACAGTTACGATAGTCTTTGTTTGGATGGGGGGTTAGGCATGTTAGGGTTGAGTTTGTAGTTGCTTAGGGTTGAGATGGTGGGTTGTGATGGTTAGGTTATGGGGAGTTAAGTTTGGAGATGATGAGGGTTGTGATGTTAGAGTTCAATATAGTAGGTTGAAAGGTTTATGTTTGGGTTTATTTAGGGGAAGAGAAGGATTGGTTTGGGGGCGGTTAAGTTATTTGGCTAGATTTGGTTTGGATAAGGTTAGGGTTAGTTTTGGTTAGGAAATAAACAAAATGCCCTGCCACTCAACCTTAATATCAAATTGGATATATATCCGTAGATCACTGAGGTGCAGAGGGATAGCCTGGATAGCAATTATAACCCCCCAAAGTAGCGCATATTAAGGACACAGAAAAGTTTTCTCCACATGAGTATATAACTCTTTACACAATTGACCATTTTATAGGTCACAAATGAATATATGTACAGATACTCGTGTATCTGGTGACCAGGGGGGGTGGTATTCCTCAGAATGCCAAATACCAAACTGGCCAAGTTATCTGCAGATCACATTGATATGGCAATATAACGTTGTTACCTTAGTGTCCACGTAGGTATGGTCGAGGAGAGAAAACAGGGATATATCTATGTCCAGCGCTATACTACCTTATCTTCAGACCCTATATAAACAGCCCATCACTTCCTGATGCACGTCATGCATCACCATAACCCGCGTATCCAGGCAATTTATCCTGGGTGTGAAGCTCAACAGTATATCTGCATATACACCCTTGTCCACCCACTATACATTATACATACACAGGATACCTTTCCTTATGAGCATAGGTTGCAATTACACACCAGCTCACCCTATACTCAGCCGTCTCTCCAGTTGGGGATTTTAATATCCTTTGTCTACATGTTCCCTATATTTGTCTGTTGTGTCTGTAACGGGTTTTCTAACCCGGCCTGACCCACCCAATCTCACATTGGCCCCTGTGGTCTAACCTGTCCCCATTACAGTGTGATAGTGTCTGGTGGTGCACCTGTTGGCAACAGGACTCCTGAGTCTCCCGCATGATGGTGTGTGGGGAGGACCCGTCCAGACAGGCAGCTGAGGTAGTGTGCTGAGTCCTACCTAGTTCCAGTGCAGCGCCTCCACCTCATCAGGGTCCCTTCGGTCACTTGGGGATGGTCCTGGCGAGGAACTCCTCTGTGGTGCTCCTCTCTGTACATTCACTCCACACATGTACACAAGAGGGTTTGTGATTAAGAGCATCTTTATTGGTTGAGGTGGGCTAACTGCCCCTCGCAGTAGTTTCTCTAGCCACTCATTGTCCCTCAGTGCTTCCCTTTGAAAGGTGTAATTCTCCTTTAATAGGGATTCCCTATCCCAGCCGGGATGTCTTTACCCTGTGCCAGGTCCCTGGACACAGTCTTCCTGCTCAGCTACTATAACATAACTCTTCTCAGAACTACTCAGAACTCTGGCAGAACTCAGGACTCAGATAGAACTAACTTTTAGACACAGTGCTGTGCCTTATGTACACTCTGGAAGCTGACACACCTCTGACATCACTAACCATGGAATCAGAGCATGTGACCACTCCCATCCATACACAGGGCACCCCACCAGGGTATGAGGGCAAACCTCCATAATTACTGCTGGCATGCCCACAACTTACCAGGCCTTACTGTCAGCAGGAGAGATGACTGTAGCCATTTTACATGACCGCTACATGTCTATTATTGATTTTAATAAAATTGTATTTTTTATTTTAATACTGTTTTCTAGTCTGCTGCTAGGGGTCTTCTGGATCCCTCTTTTGGTCCTACTTAATTATATAATATCCATCCACTAACGACGTCTATAACTGGATGTTGCAACTTTAGAGTGCAAATCTATGGGGCTTATAGTGACCCCCGGTGGTCACTTGTTCAAGTATCAGATAGTTTAATTTTCCCTATGCACCAAGTTTTTTACCTATTACTATTATTATTGGGTGAGCGATGAGTCACTATGTTCATGACAATGATATTAATTATCTATATAATGCAACCTCCACCACAGCCGTGTTTTACCATCTCCCAAAGATTCATAAGATGCTGATCTCCCTCCCCCCCCGACCACCCCCCCCCCCCCCCCCCCCCAGGGAGATCTTTAATATCCAGCATTGAATCTTTGGGAGATGAGGTCCCACGGCTCGTGGATCACTTCCTCCAGCCCTTGGTACGGCAATTACCTTCTTATATTTTAGACAGTGGAGATCTGCTAACAGATTGAAGGAAACAACTGGAAGCGCAATTTGATCCCGGTTACGTTAGACGTAGCGCGTCGCTTTACACAGCGATTTCCCACCAACACGGGGTTGGCAGCTGCTTGACATTTCTTGTCACGGTCTGACTTAGCACCAGCACAAATTACATTTATTTCTATGCACTCTCTCCTTACACACAATTTCTTTTTGTTTGATGGGGCTCATTATCCCCAGATGCGTGGAACGTCGAGGGGTGACACATGTTGCCCCCCTCCTATGCTAACCTCTTCATGGGGTGGTGGGAGTCGTTCCACCTGTTTGGAGATCTGAACCAATTTAGGGAGCACATTTTATTTTACAGACGTTTTATTGACGATCTTCTTTCTATTTGGGAGGGGTGATGTTTCTACACTCTTAAGTTACATTGATGAACTTGATTATAATTTAACAATAAGTTAAATTGATTACAATGATTATAATTTAAAATTCACCTACCCCTTTAACTATCAACACATACATCATCTTGATTTATGTTTATACATTGACATCGCACTGAATATTCAGACCGATATATATCGGAAACAAAATTCACGAAACACTTTTCTTAGTGTGAGCAATTTTTGTGTGTAAGATGCGATTGTTCCAATGAGGAGGACTTTGGAATTCAATCAAGGGATTTGTATATAACAGATTCCTCAATAGGGGGTACAATAAAAAGAGATTTAGATCAATCTTTTCGAGAAGTTTTGGCTATGGATAGGTCGAGTTTATTACACCGGTCACCTAGGCCACTGATTAATGATACTTTGTCATTTATCCCACGTTACAGTGTACGAGGTGAACAAATCAGGTTTACCCTTAATAAGCATTGGGGAGTACTCTCTCTTGACCCAGTTTTTAAACCATACATATCATCGGGTCCGTAAAAGGGTTTTAGACGTCACGGCGGTGACGTCCGCGTGGTGAGGTGGCGGATTGACGAATACCAAACAGACGGGTCGTATGGCGGTTTTACATTTATAGACAGTTATCCTTGTAGTCCCTCCACGAGATATACCCTTTCCCCCTCACGTTATCTCTATATTTAAAGATCCTATTATCTGAGGGTGGGGGTGGGGGGTCCAGCAGTTATATGCATGCCGTTACCACCGCTGATTTCTGATTCTGCTCCAGTGAGTGGGTGGGGTAGACCTTTCCACACTGGTCAGCCCTACGGGTGTACTCCGAGTATTGAGTAGTACATATACAAAAGGATATACCTTATGTTATAAGGTCTGGTTATGTGATCAGACAGGATTGCTTGTGAGGAGCGAGCATTTATACTGCCTAACCTGTCACCCATTTCTCAATGTGTTTGTTATATGTCAGGGTTATAACCCCTTGAACATATGTTTGCATTACAACCATCTGTTTAGATACCATCAACCCCCCCCTTCCACCCCCCCCCCCCACGCCCCCCCCCGGCATTAGTTAGACACATTCTACCTATATCCATTGTCCATTTGCATGTCGGCATTCCTGCATAACACACATATACCCAGTAGAGGGCGGCATGCACACTACTTGTGGATATGCTGTCTCTATGTCGATCCTATACCCCCCCAACTGGGGGTTTTATACATAACACTGTAAATATTTGTTCACCTTTTATTATTTTTTATTTGGGAGTATATTTGGGAGTTGCGTCACCAACATTTGTTGATTTTGTGTTCCAGTGCTGTACTTTGAGACCACGAGTCCTCTCTTACCTCATCATTAACTGAATGAGTGCAACTTTATGGGAACCGTTTTGTGGCCCCTTTGGAGGACACATGTACGTACTCTTGCTTAGTTTTGGTTAGGTAGATTGGGGGAGGGTCGGGTTGAGTGACTGAAGGTTCAGTTCAGTTGGTTGGGGTTAAGTTTGTGGATAATTAGACTCGAGTTTGGTTAGAGTTGAGATGCTTAGGTTCAACTTATTTGGGGGAGGGGTTGGTTTTGGGGAAAGTAGGTAAAGTCCGTAGATGGTTAGGATTGATTGGGTGTATTGGAGAGGATCCGGTTGAACGAGGGAGGGTTCAGCTCCAGTTGGGTTTGTAGATGGTTAGGATTGATTGGGTGTATTGGGGAGGATCCGGTTGAACGAGGGAGGGTTCAGCTCGGTTGGGGTTGGGTTTGTAGATGGTTAGGATTGATTGGGTGTATTGGGGAGGATCCGGTTGAACGAGGGAGGGTTCAGCTCAGTTGTGGTTGTGTTTGTACATGGTTAGATTTGATTGGGTGTATTGGGGAGGATCAGGGTGAACGAGGGAGGGTTCAGCTCGGTTGGGGTTGTAGATGGTTAGGATTGATTGGGTGTATTGGGGAGGATCAGGTTGAATGAGGGAAGGTTCAGCTCGGTGGGGGTTGGGTTTATAGATGGTTAGGATTGATTGGGTGTATTGGGGAAGATCAGGGTGAACGAGGGAGGGTTCAGCTCGGTTGGGTTTATAGATGGTTAGGATTGATTGGGTGTATTGGGGAAGATCAGGGTGAACGAGGGAGGGTTAGCTCGGGTGGGGTTGGGTTTGTAGATGGTTAGGATTGATTGGGTGTATTTGGGAAGATCAGGTTGAATGAGGGAGGGTTCAGCTCGCGTGGGGTTGGGTTTGTAGATGGTTAGGATTGGGTTAGGCTCTTGGGGGAGGGTTAACTTAGACAGTGCTGCAACTAATTTACAATGTCCCCAAAGAAAACTGCCCTTACTGGTGGAAACACCTGATGTAATTTTACATCTTTACCAGATGAGGCAATTTCCCCTATTTTCTATACCTACCGCAGAGGGGACTATTCACCCGATAACTGCATATACTTCTCCCATAGGACACCGTTTACCCTGTAATTCTTCGCACCTTCCCGTTAGGTGGGCACCCAATAACCCTCTACTTATCCCACAATTTACCCTATAATTCACTCATGGGGTGCATGGTCATACGCTGTGCCCGGGCCCCACTATTTCTATGTCAGGTTGGGGCGGGGAGGAGGGTCCCAGCTCCGCCGCTGACTGTAGCTCCCCGGTCCTCAGTCGGTGCCCGGCCCCGTTGCGGACTTCACTCCTGTATCCTCGTGTCTGTGCCACAACGTGCGATGAAAGGAAGCGGCAGATCATGGCAAGCGGGAGTGGGGCAGTGACCAGGGGATAGGGCAAAGCGTCGCTCCGTGTGTTCCCCTCTCTCTGTGTCCGCCCTCTCCCTGGCAGTGTTAGTGACGCACACACACACACAAAAGGACAAGGACTTCGGGAACAGATTTAATCCAGGTGGGAACCAGAAAGAGGCTGGGCGGCAGGAGGTCAAAGGTCAGTGCAGACATTCAGAGGTCAGTGCAGACGTTCAGAGGTCAGTGCAGAAGGGGAGATTAGGCAGTTAAGTGACCACAGGATTGTAGGGGGTCGGAGGTCATAGGATAAATAAGGTTAATGGGGGAGTAGAGGGGTCAGAGGTCACAAAATGAAGGGTATTACAAGGGAGGGGCAGGTCAGAGTAGGAAAGGGATTATGGGGGATCGGAGGGGTGGGTAGTCTCTGAACTCCTTCAGGTAGCTGCGATGTTTTCCTTTGGCCCAAATCGTCATCTGGATAAATCCAACGAGGGAGAAGAGCGCGACTGAGGGAAAGAAAGAACGTTAGACAGCGAGGAAGAGAACGTGACAGAGAGCGCAAGAGAGCACTACAGAGCGATAGAGTTAGACTTGGACATAGATGGACAGAAACAATCAAAACATCAGAGAATCAGTCCTGCAGAGAGTCAACGAGAGTGGAGAGAGCGAGTCAACGAGAGTGGAGAGAGCGAGTCAACGAGAGTGTAGAGAGCGAGTCAATGAGAGTGGAGAGAGCGAGTCAACGAGAGTTGAGAGAGCGAGTCAACGAGCGAGCGAGTCAACGAGAGAGAAAGATGGACACACACACACACACACCGTCCCAAGGGGTCTCACTAAGAGAGTCCGGAGAGAGACTTACCCGGGAGACACTGAGTCATGATGGCAAATCCCATCCACGAGCCGACCTAAGACATAGAAAGAATGAGAGGGTGAGAGGGTGAGAGGGTGAGAGGGTGAGAGGGTGAGCCACTGCCCGAAACAAACTCAGCTCTGAGTTCCTTCCAGTATCCATCCCCCTGCAGAGCGTGGCTCTAAGGGTCCCTGCAGAACGTGGCTCAAAGGGTCCCTGCAGAACGTGGC
>WSYH01003110.1:0-72481 GCA_036426205.1 Ascaphus truei
GTATATTAACTGTAGTCTAACTGTATTTATCACTTAAAAACCTCACTGTAAATGCCTCACTGCCTAATGCAGTTTTGTCTTATCTGTTCGTGGTGGGAACACGGTCCCAAGTGTCCAGGCAAATCCTCTGGTACTGTGATACTTGGAGGGGCCGTCCACCCCGAAACTGGAAACAGGGGAGCAGCGATACCCCCAGCCTCCATGCTCTAAGGAGAGAGACTGAAATGCAAACCTCTCTGTTCTAAATACCTGTGTTAGTGATTAGGAGAGCAGGTGAGGGAGAACTTGGGAAGATGGCGGTTGTGGCCCGGTGGCAAGGGGGTGGGGCGGCGGATGTGGCCCGATGCTGCAGGGATGTGGCATAGCGGGAGCGCCCGGAGACTGCGAGGAGGGGGGGGGGGAGGTGGCTTGTCACATCAGTTGCCGCCGGCCCCGCTGCACCTGTCTCCATGCTGCTCCCGCGCGCGCCGGGCCTCCCTCTCGCGCCGGAAGCTTAACCCAACATACTTCCGGCTCTGCCAACAGGGAGACCCGGCGTCGTTTTAAAAAAAAAAAATTAACTGCCGCCCGGCTGCGCAGGGGGCCGGGGCGGCCGGGCTCCCCTGACCCACGGGGCCCGGGACGCCAGTATCCTTTCTCCCCCCCTGTTGGCGGCCCCGGGGAGGGAGGTGAGTGGAGTGCCAGGGAGGGAGGTGAGTGGAGCACTAGGGAGGGTGGTGAGTGAGCGCCGGACACACACACACACACACACACACACACACACACACACACACACACACACACACACACACACACACACACACACACACACACACACACACACACACACACACACACACACCTACCTCTACTTCCGGCCGCCGCCATGTTAGGCACTCGGCACCGCGAGGGAGGAAGGGGGTCCTTCCGGGTGCCGCCATCTTAGGCATTCGGCGCTGCGTGGCAGCTGCAGCCTGCCTGGCCACTGCCTGTTCCCCCGCCGAAGAGGGAGGTGAGTGGAGCGCCGGGGAGGGAGGTGAATGGAGTGCCGGGGAGGTAGGTGAGTGGAGCGCCGGGGAGGGAGGTGAGGGGAGCGCCAGGGAGGGTGGTGAGTGGAGGGAGGTGAGTGGAGCGCCGGGGAGGGAGGTGAGTGAGCGCCGGGGAGGGAGGTGAGTGTGATGGGGGGGAGAGGTGTGTGTGTCTGTGGCCGTGTGTGTGTGTGTGGCCGTGTGTGTGTGCGTGTGGCCATGTGTGTGTGTGTGTGGCCGAGGGGGAAGACAGTGGCAGTTGGGTGACGTCAGACCCACCAATCTGATTGGCCAGAGGCTGAGGACCAATCAGATTCACCGCAGATAGCACTAACCTTTCGATTTTATATACAATATTAAGATTAGCAAAAATGTCTTGTTAAGTGGCTGCTTTTCAACTGCTACATATTTAATTATTTATGTTACCAACAGTAAAAACTACATAGATCCGTTACAAAGAAGCTATAGACAAATTTACAGATACATTGTATATATTCCAATGACATGGGATATCAGTGCATGCTGCACCAAGACATCTTTTTGTCTAGCAATTTATGCACATGACTGCTACCTCAACTAAAAGGTTGTGAGAACACTTAATTACTGCCACTTATAGAGGATGCCTGCTCTCTTTATAATAGTCTACCATCAATTTTCAACTATGGCTAATAAATAAAACTATTGTTAAACCATTGAACTTCTGGTTACAAGCCACTGATCTATTTAATATACAACCAGTGCTTATAACCAACAAGTCTCGCTTCAAAATAATTGCTTGTATTATGTTTTTGGCGGCGACTCTGTGCGCCAATATAATGTTTATACTATAAGTTTCAAGTACACCCCCCTACACACTTTTAATTGTTTTTATTAATTTGTTAGTGTTACACCCAATTAATTTTATATTATTTAAAATTAAAATTATTTTAATGTCTCCACATCAATCATGTTATCACTAGGGGCCTTTAAGTGTGGAATAATAAGAATCTGTCTGTGTTCTTTACCTTATTTGTTTATCTGTTTAAGCAAGCACCACCCCACTAATTGTAAATAATTACTTGAGTGGGACTATCCACCTGTGTTTTCCTAAACTCTTTGAGACACTGAGACTCAACTGTTGATTAAACTAGTGTTATTGTGGTTATCGAGCAGTTATATGGTTCTCAAATAGGCAAATTCTAACTTTATACGGATTGCTACCTTACTGCAATGTGCAAGGCGTGGCCTATAGTATTTTCTAATCTTATGAGAGCACACATAAGTATGTAACATATGTTATTTAGCAAACTACTCAACACCTGTGTATGTGGCTGCACTGCAAATAATATAGCAATCTTTGTTCTGATCTTAACAATTGTGTATAAAGGGACATGTATACAAGAGATTGATATATAGTATATAATATATGTACTGTATTTCATTTGCCTGGTCTGTCCAAGATTATCAGTGTCCACAAGGCCAGGAAGTGCCACTAACTGTGAGGTGGAAATAACCTTGCTCAGACACTGCTTGATAGCAGTCCTATGAAGGGGAGCACGTGGTCCCCTCCTGTCTTCCTTGCGTGGGCTGCGTGGTCAGACAGCCATGCTATGCACAGTATTCAACAGGGCATTGCTGCAGGTGAGGATCTTGCCCCAACTCTGTTTCTCGGCGGTGCTGGTGCGTGAGCACAAATCCCCCAATAATTTGGAGTGGTTCGCCACCACTCCATTGATCAGAATCTCAAGTGCCTCCTCTGTGATCTTCAGATTTTGTATCCAATGTACATCAGCAACTTGAGCACTGGTTAGAGCAGCAGAGGGGGATGCCTGCTCAGCCGCATCAACAGTTGAGCTGTCTAGCTGATGTGGCCGAGTAATTCAGTTTACAAAGTGTATTTATTTGAAATTGCAAGGTGTCAATATGAGTTATGTTAGGTATAGGTTTGGAGTGGAAAGGGAGCGCTCCAGTCAGGGACACATCATGTAAATAAAAAACATAAAAAACAATAATTGTGCAGTGTGTTAATTCAAATGTTGATCGGATGTAGTTCTTGGCTCTTGGGGCAATTCTACTTACAGCAATATTTAAAGCCTGTATCTGACTTAGTCAGAAGATATTTGGATTGTTGGTATTGGTGCTATCAATTGTTCCCCAGACTTTTCTCCCGCAGTTTGGGCTTTTCCAGAGTTGAAGAGACTCAGAATCCCATGTAGCAATATATAAGGGAAGAGATAAAAAACCCAATGGTGCAGATTGCAGAAAACAATGGCTTTTATAAAAGTAATGGGTAAATGAATGTACTCACACTTTGTACATATACATTGTATACATAAAGGTATCTTTCGGTGTATAGTATAGGTATTTGTAGTGTTGTATTTTCTCTCCCGATCCTCCTGTGTGTCCAGCCGCGCCGTCGGCAGTGGCGTCTGACGTCACTTCCCTTTCGCGATCGATCGCATCAGCTGGGAATGAATTGTGACGTGCCGGAGGGAGGTCTGTAGGGGAGTTCCAGCGTCTGGCGTCTTCTCGTGAAGGCAGCTGCAGCAAGGCTCTACGCGTTTCGCTGTTACTCACAGCTTCGTCAGGAGCAGTATAGTGTGTCATATCTGTGTCTTATATTTATACCACTTCATCATTAATTATATAATTGCTTAATTGCTCTGTCTAAAGTATTTTTGATTAAAACTTCCAGTCCACATTTCCATTACTAATTTTACTCCACAGGTTTGCCTTTACATAGGCACAGATAATCCTGTGGTCCAAAAAAACAAATTTTATTTAAATCATTACACATAATAATAATAATAGTTAAAAATAAACACATAAACAACAAGAAAAGGTTTAAAATCGGATTGATAAAATGTATACTATATCACCAGTAAAGATTGGTCTTCATATAATTAATACTCTCATTAATATTAAGTAGTTTGGAGGGAGGAATAAGAGGAAAAAACATGAGGGATAAAATTGAGAAAGGAAAAAAGAGAGTAAGTCAGAATTCTAAACATCATTAATATGTCATGCATAGGTGACAAGGACAAATATAAGTGAACATATAAGGGAGTGAGTTTTGCTAAATTACATAAATGGACATATACTATATAATAAATGTTTATAAAAATATATAGTATATTTCTTTAAGAATATCCATTTATTTTAAAGGATTAATATAGTGATATTAAAATATCATCTTAGATATTTAATTTTTAAAACTAGAATATATCTAACTTTAAGCATATAAAACCATAGTGGATCTTAAAAATCTAAAAAATGACTAAAAATTCTTACATAAAAATATACATTTATCTGAATATAGGCGCACAGAATAAGGGGCATATTAAAAAGACATAGGCGCATCTAAACATAAATGTGTGTGGGCTAGCAGAAATTGAAATGATTGTAAAAATTATTAAAATTAGTTACGTATGTAAAAAAGGTAAGATCTCAAAATCTGAATTTAGTCCATGTGGAATTAGTGTATGTAATTTATGAATCCAGAACATTTCTCTTTTACTTAGATCTAATTCCCTGCTACGCCCCCTCCAATGTTGTTTTACTCTTTCGATGACAGTGAATTTAAGGCTCTCTGGATTAGACTGATGGTATTTTGCATAGTGTTTAGAAACACTATGAGTTAAAATGCCTCTTCTTATGTTGCTCAGATGTTCTATGATGCGGGTGCGTACGGGTCGTGATGTTTTCCCTACATATTGTAACCCGCAAGGGCATTGAAGGACATAAATAACAAAATCAGTTGAACAGTTTATATATTGTTTAATTTTAAATGTTTCTTTGCTTTTAAAATTCATAAAACTTGTTTTGTCTTTCATTTTATGTTTGCAGGCTGTGCATGATCCACATCCATAAAAGCCTACTAAACTTTTCAACCAGCTTTGATTGTTATCTTTCTTATTCTTTAAAGCGCTTGGTGCTATTAAACTTTTAATGTTTTGAGCCCTCTTAAAAATTATTTTTGGCCTGTCCGGTAAGATTTCATTTAAAATGGTGTCTGATTTTAAAATATGCCAATGCTTGCGTATAATTTTCCCTATATTTTTTGCTTCTTTATTAAAAGTTGTAAGAAAAGCTATGTCGTATTTATTATGTTCTAAACTTGAAGGTTTTTTCTGTGATTCTAAAAGGTCTTTTCTTTTTAAATTCTTTGCCTTTGTTAGTGCCAGATCCAAATTTTCCTTACTATAGTTTTTTTCTATAAAACGATTTTCTAAAATCTTACATTGGTCTTCAAAAATGTCATCTTCTGTGCAATTCCTACGGAGTCTCCTATACTGGCTGTAGGGAACTCCATCCATCCATTGATGGTGATGGCAGCTTGTTCTTAGAATAAAATTATTACAATCGACGTTTTTAAAATGTGTTTTTGTTTTTATTGTACCTCCTTCTATATATATATGTTTAGATCCAGATATTCGATAAAGGAATCGCTAATTGTATGTGTAAATTTCAAATTAAAATCATTTTGGTTTAAATTTAAAATGAATTGTTCTAGACTTTTTTTATCTCCCTGCCAAATTAAAATAATGTCATCAATGTAGCGCCGCCATAGGACAAGGTTCTCCCCCAGCTCGCCCCTGGACCAGATGGTTTGGTCTTCCCAAAACCCCATGAAGAGATTTGCGTAGCTGGGGGCAAACCTCGGACCCATGGCGGTGCCACATTTCTGAACATAAAATATATTGTCAAACAAAAAGAAATTCTTATCTAAAATGAATTTGATACTATCAAGGAGAAATTGGATTTGCAGATCTTGTAATTCTGAATCTTTCTTAAGAAAGTATTCAACGGCTTGAATTCCTAGATTGTGAGCTATAGAGGTATATAATGAACTCACGTCTATAGTTGCCATTAAATAATCGTTTCTCCATACAAATGTGTCTAAAATTTTAATGATGTCAGAGGTGTCCTTTACGTACGAGTTCATCTCTTTTACATATCCCTGAAGGAAATTATCAATGTATGCCGATAAGTTCGACGTCAGTGAATTTATTCCCGAGATTATTGGCCTACCGGGTGGATTTTGAAGACACTTGTGAATTTTAGGCAAAATATAAAAGATTGGTATTTGTGGGTTCTTGTTAAGTAGAAATTTATATTCTGATTCCATTAAAATGCCCAAGTCTCTTCCTCTTTCTAATAAGACAGAAAGGTCTTTCTTAAATTCCTCTGTCGGATTTTTATTCACAATTCTATATGTGTCAGTGTCCCCTAAAAGACGGTTAATCTCACTTAGATAATCCTCTCTATTCATTATTACGGTTCCGCCACCTTTATCGGCTTGTTTAATAATTATATTTTCATTTTTAACAATTTCTTCTAATGCTTTTCTTTCCTCTAAGGTCAAATTATTTTTTGTTGTAGTTTTCGAGTTTTTAGAGAGTGCGTCAAAGTCTTTCACAATGAGATCGTAAAAGACTTCCAGATGTTTTCCTTTATAGTATGTAGGGTTGAATGTTGACTTATTTTTTAATGTGGTGTGTTTAAATTTACTCTTATCTTGCTCTATTACTGTATTACTGATGTGTAATCTAGATTCTACATTTTTGCTTTGGAAAAATCTTTTGACCGTGAGTTTACGTAAATAACGATTAGCGTCTAAAAATAGCTCGAAATTATTGGGCCCTATCGTGGGTGCAAATGAGAGTCCCTTTGAAATTAATTTTTGTTGAGGTATTGTTAGTTCAACTTTACTTAAATTAAAAATGTTTTTTATATCTGAACAGTTCCCTTTATTTACTCTTTCCCTTTTTTTTCTTCTACCTCGTTTCCCTCTCTGATGTTTTCTCTTTTGTGGTATGGTTTTGGATCCCTCCTTTCTTTCGGAGGTGTGTATGAGTTCGGTATTTCCCAAACACTTAAGGTTTTGTCCATTTCTAAAAAAGAATCATGTCCAGTGGCCCCAATTGGTGACCTAGATCTGCTTGTTTTATGCTGTTTATCCAAATGATGTCTATCTCTTTCTCTTTTTCTTTCATCTCTTTCTCTTTTCATCTCTTTCTCTCTTCTTGCCTCTTTTTCTTTCTGATATTCTTTATCTTTCAATTCTTTCTCTCTTTGTTCCAATTCTCTCTGTTCTCTATGATAAATGAAATCTCTATCTCTCTGTTGTTCTCTATGTCTAAGAGTTTCCCTTTCTTTATGATATTTCTCCTTCTCTTCTTTTATTCTAGTTTCCTTCTCTCTTTGTCTTTCCCTCTCTCTCTGTCTCTCTCTCTCTCTCCTTCTATCCTCCTCCATCCTAAATTCTCTCTCCCTTCCTCTTTCCCTCTCTCTTTGATATTCAAATTCTCTACGTTTATCCCTTTCCTCAAATATAGTTTTTTCAGTCCTCGTATTGCTAGGTGTTTGGGATAAATTTGGAACATATTTTGTGTCTCTATTAATCTGTTCTCTTGATTCCCTATAAGTTTGATGGGATTTATCTTGTGCTGGAATATATTCTCTATCTCTGCGGTAGGAGCTGTTTGTGTAGTAGGGTTTTTCAGTTCTAGGATTGGTATTTCCATATCTATTCTCATTTTTTCTTTCTATATGGTAAGTGTTTTGCTTTTTCTTCCAATCTCTCTGTTCTCCTCTTTTATAATCCTCCTCATCTCGTAGGAATTTGTTTGTTTTATTGATATATAGATCATTTTCTAATTTATCAATTTTTTTCTTTAATTCTCTGTCTTTAATTCTAAACTCTGGCGTGTCTTCTAGATGAGCTAGTTTTTCCTCTATTATTGTTACCTCTTCATCTATCTTTTTTATGTTTTTCTTGTGCTGATTGACTAATGCTAGCATTAAATCTACTGAGCATTTGTCAATGATGTTATACCACGTTTTAACAAATTCTTCATCTTCCTGATTAGAGGACGGATCTTTCGAAAGTCTCAGTCCCCTTGGAATCCTATTACATTTGATATATTTATTTAAAAAACTAAGATCTAACCATTTTTTTGTGTCCTTAACTAATAATCTATCTAGTTTGTGAAACTCCTCTTCTAATAGATCATATGCGACCGGTGTGGTTATGTATGTTATGTATGTTAGGTATACACATGCAGGGCCGCCGACAGGGAGGAAGAGTCCGGCCCGGTGGCTGCGGGGGACCCGGTGGCCGGTCAAAGCAACTTCTTTGCCCGGATGCCGGTCCTCTCATTGCCGCCAGGTCACGGCTCTCTCTCACTGAACTGTCCTACGCTGAGCTTCTGATTCTGGCGCGCGCCGGGCAGCTGTGACGTCGGCGTGCACCGGAAGCAAGCTGGGCTCAGCTTCCGGCATATGAGAGAGGCCTGGGGCGTGACGGCGTCAGAAGCTTGACGTGGGACAGTCAGTAAGGGAGGCCCGCTGCTGGGGACGTCATCTTTCCCTGATGAAGTAGCATTTCAGCTACGAAACGCATAGGAATAGGTGTTTTACTGTGCAATTGCATATTCCAGTTCATCTTTTGTGGACATTTGCAGCTTTATATTCTGCTTCTGTATGACGGAAGAGCGGTGGACATTTGCTGTGACGGTGCTGGCAGTCAGATTACGCTCTGAGTGTCACTGTGGAGCTATATGATCTGAGTCCTGTGCTGTTTGGACTGACACCCCGCATCACGCATGCGCAAGGGATTTACCATCACGTGACGGCCTTACTTCCGAGTGGCGGTGTTGCCCTGTGTCTGGGACTCTCGTTGCCTTCACTCCTGAGGGGATCCCCTCCTGGCGAAACTTGCGTCAAGCGAGGGACGGATCGTGCAGCGCGCCATCTGTTCGGGACCCGGAGCTGACGTCAGAACCCCATTTGAGATCTACCAGAGAGCCGATTCCATCTACTGCAGCCTTACCGTGTGTAATATACACTCAATGCGCTTGTTTCATCTACTAAATGTACGCAGAATACTTACAGTACCCTATACTTTTATCAATTATACTTGATATAATTCACTATTGCAGTTTTGCGCTGTTGTTTTTGTTTTTTATTGTCTAGTGTTGCTGTGCCACTTTCGTGTGATACAGCTGCAGACGCCAATGATACTTATCACAGATATTGTATGATATAATATTATTCACATTGTGTGAAGGGTTCATGCTAGGGTGCACTTTTTTTCACCCAAACACTAGTCTATTTATTGTTTTATAGTATAATTTAGCTGCGCACTATTTTCTTTCACATGTCATGGGGACACCTGGGGTGCCAGGCGTAGTGCCCATGACGTAGTAACTACGGCTTGTAGCAGCCAAATGGTTAAATAAAAGGTACCAGTCTTCAGCAGGGCAGGCAGAAATCGCAGCTGAGTAACCAGCCGTTGCGGAATCCATGCAGCAGTCATGGGAGCACCTGGTCCACAACTGGTTAATATACCTACATGACAATTTTAATTATTCTTTCTGTACGTGCATACATTGTTTGATAAAGAAAGAGCAGTTCCCGCTCAGCCAGTGTGCATGAGTGGTGCACTAAGAAATAAGGGACTTGATTAGAGAAACAAAAGTATTTCTTATGTAACGGGTAGATAGAGTGCATCTGAGGGGGAACCTATATGTTACCAGGTGTGGTGAAATATACCTGTTAGGCTCACAGGAGGCCTGAGCCTCTGCCAGTGAGAGCCTGGGGTGAATCCTCTGGAATCATCTGGAACGATCTTACTTACAGCGCCTCCACCTGTGTAGGATTCTAGGAGTGTAGAATGTTCCCAACACAGGACCCACATATAGTAACCACATACACAGGAGTATAAGTATAACCGTTTACTATATGAAGAATAGAACATAACACAATACACATCAGCATACACAACAATATATATATAGGCCACCTTCTGCCTTTAGCTGGTGGCTATAACCTTGCCCCTAACTGGGCTATACCCTTACACCCCCTTCCCAACCCCGTGTCCAGAGAGTCCAAGCCCACCCAAGTGTGTGAACAGGCCTGTCACATGTGAGGAGTGAGGTAACGTTGGTGCACGTGTGGAAGGATGTAAATACCTGCCCAGGTGCCCCTGCACCTGGGTGTCTTCGCAAAGGGTCTACCGAATCTGCTGGGTCCAGTGCTGATCTGTACCTCCGCGTGGGATGGGGTCCAGCCGGACGTCCCACCGTAAGGACAGTCTCTGGATCAGCAACACAGCATACAGGGACATGCAGCAGCCACTATCATTGGGTCCCTGCACTAAGAAACTGCAGCAGGGCCGTAAACCTTAGTGGCTATCTGGCTGCATGTGATCTGGGTGAAAGGGCAGTCCCCAGAGGCTGCTGGGAGATGTAGTCCACTCAGGACCTTTTTAACATTGGGGCCGCGTGTGCAATCTGTACTGAGCATGTGCGATCATGAAATGGGCGCTGCTACTCTTAACTGCGCAGAGGTGACCTTGGGGAGTCCCTGCGCTAAGGGTAATGGCCGCCGCAACTCTAAATACGCACCGCGCATGCGCAAACGCACGCAAGATGGCAGCGCCCTGTCACTGATGCCGCCGGGAGCCCCCGGTGACGCGATCGCCCCTGCAACTGCCTGACATGACGCGGGGGTCCCCACTACTCCGCGGTGGTGAGGGGGGCTGGAGGGGTACCCTGCTACACTTAGGTGCAATCAACTTCCTAATAAACACGAAAACTCAATGTGTGATTCACTGGAAAGGGATCGTTTACCATCCCCAACTAATACAACAAATTTTATTAACAAAAGAAATATAGGGCCTCATGCAGAGAGCAGCGCAAAAAGGAATCTCGCCATTTGCCGGCGAAAATGGAGCTTTAAACCGCCGGAAAAGGCAAGTTTAAAAAAAAGCGCCATTTTTTTTTTTTCCCTTGAAATTCGCCGCGCGGCTGGAGAGTTTCTAATCTCTCCAGTTTTTTTTTCTGCCGTATGCAGAGAGCCGCGATCGCCATCTAGTGGCTGTTCGCGGCAAAAAAATGGCGCGATTTTCAACATTTTTCCTCTCCACCAAGCAGCTGGTGCTCCGCGGCCGGTGGAGGGAAAAAAAAAAAACCGCGATTTTTTCCCCACTAGTTTCAACAGCGCTTATAGCGCTTATAGCGCTGGTTGAAACTCTCCATATGCAGAAAGGATTGTAAATGCAGTTTTCTGCCCTTTCTGCATATGGAGAAAAAAACTCTCCAAAAAAGCTTAAATTTTTCCCCCTCTCCAATTCTAAATAGCGCTGCTCTCTGCATGAGGCCCATAATGTTTAAAACCTAAATCAGTTAGCGCTACTAAACAGATCTGTATGTGTGTTACAAGATCTGTTAATGCTGCTAATAATCTGTAGGATAGCTACACTTAGAGGTAGTGGGATTAATATCCTCACCAATGCACACTGGTCTAATTCGCTATATAAAAGTGAAATGTGAACCTATAACAATACCTAATCTATGTAATAATTAACCTCTAATTCTAAAGTAAAGTAAATGTGGACATATAGGTGAGTCCTATCGTGCATATATTTTTAAATATTTATAGCGATATTCGACTCGTGGTCAGTCAGTGAAAAGATATCCCCTTGGTATCCCCGGATATCTGTAGTGTAACAATAGGGGTTTGGTAGCCCTGCAATCAGCTAGAGAAGGTTGTGATAGTGCTTAGATTCCCAATTCCCAATAGGACATATAATTGTTAATTAAACATATAAGTAGGCTGATATATCAACCAACTTATGTCTCTATTTATGATGTTAATTGCTTACAGTGTGATTATCACATATTCAGCAAATATAGTTGCTGATGTCAGCGGTGTCAATTGTCAGTGAAAGTTTGTATACACCAACACACCGCCCATAATGATACAATTGGTATAGTGAGTTGATTATTCCCACCAGAAAGTTGTAACTCTAGCTAGATTGTATACCTCTAGTACAGACCTCACATAGCAGTGAGGCTGAAAAATGAGAGACAAATTAGATCTGCACTAATTATTACTCAAACAATCGTGAAGCTCACATGTTGGGCATGTAATGTTGGGCTAGTATCATAACCCAGTGTGCTCACGTTCGTGAGTGCAGCAAATACACCCCAGCTACATAGTGTTAAATAGCCCAGTGTACTTTTTATGTACTCGTCAGTACATATTGTCTCCAAAGAGTGGACTCGGAATAAACTTGCATCCTAACTGCCAGTGGATGCTTGTTTCAGCCCACATCTTTGTTAGCTATCTAGTTATTAGCAGCAAATAGCAACAGTGTGATCAAGAGAGCTGCAACCACCGTTGCACTCGCGCTACAAACTTGATGACTCTGACGTCATCAACACCCTGCATACATTACCTTTTATAAAAAATGTATTTCTTAATACTACACTATGAGGGTTTTGCGCTTTCTTCTTTTTTGCATCCTAGGGCAGACATATTCTATAGAAGTTGCGATATTTAATAACTAATTTTTAAATAATTTATACCACATTTTGTTCTTGAATTGTAAGAGTAGGGGAGGGGGGGGGCGTAATTTAATGGAGCTGTACAATAAATGGTAATGAGATGCTTGGTAACGTTGTTTTTTTATTTGTAGCTCATTGGAATGGTAAGAAATATAGCAGTAAATCCCACAGCTTGATGTGAATATCAGCAATTGGTGAAACGGAGATGGAGCTCAGTGAAACATTTAGCATTTCTGACAAAGAGCATAAAATAGGTTGTCATGGTAATTTGTGGACATTGGTTTACGACAACATTTGATTTAAGATACGGTTATTTATAGAGTTTTTCATTAAAAGAGTAATCATACAGACAGTCGTTGCACCAAACCATATGGAAGGTAATTATGAGGATGGGTGGAAACCAGGACTCTTTGGGTCAGAGTTCCAGCATCTTTTTTTAGTGATCAACAAGAAACTCCATATGGCAAATATGAAATGATTAGGAAAAGGGCTGGGGTACATACTGGGAGTGGATAAATGCTATTCTACTACATTTCTTTATTTCAAACGGAATTTGTTATCATATTTATGATACCAATTAAATGTTTAGAGTTCCAGCAACCTTTTCCCTACAGAAAAGTCCACTGGTGGTAACTATTGATGCATTGGAAGATCTCTGCCAGGAATGGTGAATATAGAGGTATTGAATTACGTACGATTACTAGTGTCTTTTGATTGATTAAATATCTCTCCTCTCTTCTAATATTGTTATTGCTACTGCATTCTCATAAATCGTCAATCCCCCGTTTTGTTTTGTTTTGTATTCTGAATGGAGCTCATGAACCTCTTGACTTCAGAGATATTGACATTTTATTTTTTGCTGTAAACTAAAATGAAATATTAGTCAAATAGTTTTCAATCCGCGCGCTTGCTTCCTGATGGAATCTTGTGGTCGATCCGCTCCTTCCTCTTGCAGCTCCTGATGCGTGGAAGTATACCCCTCTTCCACAAGTGTCCACCGCTGGAAAACTCCGTCGGTGGACCAAGCTCCAAAAAGAAAGAAGCACAGGAGCGCACCAAGGTAAAGAGGTATGTATTATACAATACAAAAAACAAGCCAGTGCTATACTGGTGTGGTTCTGTCTCGCGCGCCTGATGAAGCATATTAATTATGCAAAACGCGTAGCGGAGTTTACTGTGCTTTATCCAGGCTTCATGTTATTTGGTTGTTCTATTTCATATCGTGCTTTCAAGCACACAGTTATTTATTATCTGCTCACATCTACTCACGACTTCCCTTGTCTGAGACAGTCAGTGTCAACGACGGAGATGAGGGGGCCTACTCCATACGGGTACCGCAGTGATGTGTGAACCCGGAAGTAGGCAGCTATGAGGTGCTACCGGCTAATCCCTGCGCGCGGGACAGAACCACGCCAGTATAGCATTCCCCCCCCCCCCTAATCCTACTGAATCACCGATGTGATGTCATGGAGCCTGGCTGAATTTTAAACGGACTGTGTTTTACCTATATGTAAGCGACTACTTGCTTGTTTTTTGTATTGTATAATACATACCTCTGTACCTTGGTGCCCTCCTGTGCTTCATTCTTTTTTAAATGAAATATTACCTCCCCCTCACCCCCCCCTCTTTCCCTTAAAAAAACAAAAACAAAAGCTGGCCAGCAGGATTAACCAATAGAAAGGGTCACTATCAAGTTCTACAATGATGTCATGGCTTCCGATTGGCCACTGGAGTTAAGCCTTGGAACCATTATACTAAGGGCTTGGTTGTTGTTATTGTATATACATTATCTTCCTTGTAAGTTTTTTTTTATGTGTTAGATATTTTTGTTAAACAATTCAGTACGTTTTTTCCACACTCAATTAAGAAAATTGTGAAAAAGGTGCAAATTTCCCAGCACACTTTTGTGAAAAACACAGCAAAGCAGAGAACTCATAAAGATTCACATGGCTGTATTATTTATTTTTGTAACTTCTCCTTCAAAACCAAATAACACACATTTAGTTAGTAGGCTGCAAACCTATTATTTGGGCGAATTGCAGAATTACCAAAAAGACAAAAAACAAAAATACCAGCAGTCTTTGAGCATTTAAGCATTAAACAAAAATATAGTGATGCATGCAATGATGTCAACTGCCAATAGACAAAATGAGTGAGATTTGAAGGTTCTTCACCAAAAATGGCATTTTAATAGTGGTGCTGGCACTACAAATCAGTAAGACCACCCTTAAATCAGTATGAGTTGACAGGTCTGTATTTATTAAAAGTCTCTCAACTCCAAAACTAGTGCATAAAGCTTTGGCAGCAAAGTTATTTTTACATAGTTACATAGTAGATGAGGTTGAAAAAAAGCCATGCGTCCATCAAGTTCAACCTATGCTAAATTTAGACAACAGATTCTTTATCCTATATCCGCACTTACATTATATTAATCCAGATGAAGGCAAACAAAAACCCCAGTGACATACAGTATCATCCAATGATATCTCATAAGGGGAAAAATAAATTCCTTCCTGACTCCAAGAATTGGCAATCAGATTACTCCCGGGATCAACATCCTTCCCATGTTTACTTATTTGGCATATCCCTGTATACCTTTCCTTTCTAAAAAGATGTCTAACCTTTTTTTAAACAAATCTATTATATCTGCCATCAGATATTTGAGCATTCTGATTCCTATTATTCTAGTTTTGCACCGGCAACCTTATTTTTTTTTGTTTCAATATTTTTTATTGAATTTTTTTAGAGGTATACAGATTACAACGTCACAATGGGAGCAATACCTTAGGAACGAATCCCAGTTTACATAGTATTGTCTGGTCCCCATCCAATGGGGGAGACCCTCATCCATCATTGACATTTAGCATAAATTTAACATGTTGTATAAACGTGCGATCTGGTGGGCGATGAACCCATTTGTTCCTTAGTTTTACTGTGAGGATCACAGTGTCTGCAGCCTCCGAGAGAGATTGAGAATGGATAGAAAAAGAGAAGGTAAAGGTGACAGGGAAGAGCAGAGATGGAGAGAGGGGAGAGAGGGGTGGAGGGGGGAGGCACGGAGGGTTGGGGGAGGGGGGAGGAGGGGGAGGAGGATAGAGGTGAGAGGGTGTTTCCTTCCTCTGACCCAGCCCCCCAGCGGATCCGTACCTTGACAACTGTGGGTCCTCATCTTTTATATATTACATGAGGGTTGCCATTTTTTATTTTTGTATATTTTTCTAACTCAGAAGCCAGGGTTCCCACGTCTTGTAGAGCTCTTCAGTAGCTTGTTTCAGCTGGGCTGTTAATTTTCCCATGAACATAACTTCATTTATTCTTTTAGTTACAGTTCTTCTGGAGGGAGTGTTAATTTGTGTTAATTTTTTTCCATGCCGCGGCTATGGAACACCTTGCTGCTGTTAAGGTGAAGTAGATTAGCCGCATCATGGACGGGGAAAGATTTTCGACTGGTTTAGCCAATACAAAGATCAGTGGGTCTAGGGGTATTCTTATTTCTGTGACATCCGAAATTACGCTTTGAACCATAGTCAAAATTTTTTGCTCAACCGGACATGTCCACCAGGTGTGGGCCATATCTCCTCTAAGACCGCACCCTCTCCAGCATAGATCGGGGGTTCCCGGGAAGGTCTGACTCAGCCTACTAGGAGTCAAGTACCATTGGAATAAAATTTTGTGTATGTTTTCCTTTGTTGTTTTGCAAATTGAGGTTTTAGCTGCTGATTCCCAGATATCCTCCCTGTCGTCCCTATCTATCTCTATGTTGAGGTTTTCAGCCCATTTTAACATATAATTATGATCTGGTTTATTTACTGACGACTCTATATCCAGGTATATTCCCGATATCAGACCTCTCTGATAGGTGCCTCTCTTGCAGTAGGTTTCAAATATTGATAAATTGGGGAAGCTCATATTATGAGAGATTGTTGAGAGGAAATGTCTGATTTGGAGAAATTTAAAAAGATGTAGATCTTCAGTTTGGTATTTAGGTTGAAGTGCATGGTAAGATAGCATATTTCCCTTTTCCACCAGGTCTGCCGCTATTTTGATATTAAGATTTTGGAATTGACTAAATTGTCTTTGGGAACAACCAGGGGAGAAACCTGAGTAATTAAAAATAGCTTTTAGTTGCGATGGTGAAGACGCTAAAGCATATTTCTTCTTATTTTTGAACCACACGTACACCTCATTGATCCGAGGTCAAACTTCCCTGCTGGAATCTCCTTGATCCCTAAGGACCACAGAGGCACTGTGAGAGATAGGGGTTTCGCATAGTAGGAGTCAATGGCCAGCCAACAGCATGATGCTGGGTCATTATTCCATATCACTGCTTGCTTTAGCTGGGCTGCTTGATAATATCTTATAACATCAGGAACTCACAGGCCACCCTTTGCTCTTGAGGCTACAATTACCAACCTCACTACTCTTGGTCTCTTGTCTTTCCAAATATATTGAAAAATTCGGCTTTGTATATTTTTCAACTCAGACAGGGGAATTTGTATTGGGAGGATTTGGAAAAAGTATAACTGCCTAGGGAAAATATTCATTTTGGTTGAGATTATTCGCCCTATCTAGGATATCTGGAATTTGTTTCACGTCTTCTGGACATGGATCACATGTGGGATGTGAATGAGTCCAGTGGTTTAACTCATCCCCTTTTGAGAGCACACTGAGTCCTTTTATTTTCTTCAACTTTAATTTGGGGAGTCAAAAACAAATATAAAGGTTACTTGCAGATGGTAATGTATGGTGAGAGAGTGCTTCTCTAAGTGAAGGTGCTTTGTTTGGGGGGGACGGTTGTCACGGTAGCTTCAGGGTTATAATATACACCAAATACTCTGGGTTGAATTGAATTTACAGGTTCCCTATTGTTAATGCCACAGTTGTTAAAAGACCTCCTGCAGGCCTTTTCTTTTAACACAAGCAGTAAATATTTTTGTAGTCGCTACACATATAAATCTATTTACCAGTTTAATTTTGCTATATCAAGCAACCTGTTTTCATAACTATGTTTATATCGTTGTTCACATAGAATATAGATAATATATGAACACAGGAGGGGAGATACATAGGTTATTGAAGGACTCTTTGAGATCCCTATAGAGGATCCAGAACTTGATATGTTTGTAAATAATACACAATGCACAGAAAGTTCAGAATTTATTTGAAGCAATGTTAACTCCAAGGGCTCTTGCAGTAATAAAGGTTGCTGCCATATTAACAGGGCTGACAGGCTCTCATTACATAATAATACCTTTGCAGATGTCACAGCAAAGCAGGTAGCAAGCCATCCCTATGTTGAGGGATATATCATATCTGCCAACTTTATAATTTTGTAACCATTTATTCGTTTTTGGGAATGTCCTGGACATAGAGTTAAAGGGCAGGGGATATATAATTGCAAGTGCAGTTGCATAAGTGAACAGGGTCTACATTATATACAAGACATTTCATATTTTTAGCAGAATAGTTACAGTGGAGTGTTTGAGGTGAAAGCCAGGAGTGACTGTGGGTGTGGGACAATAGCCATGAGTGCAGGCTGTTGGGATGTTTGATTTGTGGGGCGAGTTTTAAGGTTAGTTAGTATTAAATGACTAAAAGGTTGACACCATTTGCATCAGAGGAAAGGGCAGATGGCAGTTAGGTATGAATGAGAGCAAGTGTGTATTGGGAGAAGAGAGCTTGATCTGTAGTTTGAGACAGTGTTTTTGTCCCCATTTTTGAAGATTGGGACAACTCTGGCAGTTTTTCAGGTCTTAGGGATATTGCCTGCATACAGGATAGAGTTAATCAAGGAAGCAATTGGTTTGCCACAGGCTGAGGTACCAAGTCTTAGGAACTTGGATTGTAGCAAAGTCAAGTCCACATTGGTTGCTTAGTTTGAAATTTGAGGAGCGTTAATAGGGGATACCTCTGTTTATATGCGATTGCTAAGACAGTAGTAACCATATTGATACAAGAATTTATTTCTAGGTATAAATTATCTCCCTATGAGACACTTATGGGATGACTTATGACTATCAGTAGTTCAAAGGAACGAATTAAGGACCATGTTATTGGTAATAAAACAATTAATAAGTATTGCATGCAACTAATATATTTTTGAGTCTCTCTAGGCACAGGTCAAAGTTGAAAGTGCACCTATGCGAGACGGGTTAATGGTCAAGCATTTTCTACGCAAGCAAGCTCTTCATCCCAGATGAAAAGGCCATTTAAATACTACCTTTCTTTCTACGTCTCACCCACCAAGGACTGGGGTCCCTTGCTCAGGAAGCTGCATTATATTGGTTTTTGGTTTTAAATACACTTTATTTTCACCTTTTCAGTTTTTATGGTGCCAGACCCCCACTGTTTTGTTAGCTCCGGATTGGTTCATGTCACACTATATGCAAATTTATATTTATCTTTTGTAAGGTTGTCAATCTATTTTTTATATTAGTTCATTCATTATTTTAAGTGGTATTCATTTGGCGCACCCGGTTTTTTCTTTGCTTTTGTTTTCTAACACCACTCTTGAGTGCTGCCATATAGAATCCCATTTTTAATAATTTATTTGAGATCCATGCGGGTTAGCTTTGTATAGTTTTGATTCTTGTGTATGATTTAGTTTTTATTTATTCAAGTCCCCACACATCATGGCGAGTTTCAGGTCAGGAAATGATAGACTGACAAAAAGGAGAAAACACTTTATTGGTGGTAGACCAAACAATACAACTACATTAGTAGAGGAAACAATACAACTACATTAGTAGAGGAACATCACAACTGAAAATAGTAGAGGGAAACCAACAATACACTGCAGTAGGGAACAATACAAACTAACATTAGAGAGAAAACAATACAACTACATTAGTAGAGGAAACAACAAACTACATTAGTAGAGGAAACAATACACTCAGTAGTAAGAGAGGAAACCACAAAACTACATTATTAGAGGAAACAATACAACTACATAGCCAGAGAACAATCAAACACATTAGCAGAGGAAACAATACACTACATTTACTAGAGGAACAATACAATTACATTACTAGAGGAAACAATAACTACATTAGCAGAGGAAACAATACAACTACATAGCAGAGGAAACAATACAAAACTACATACTAGAGGAAACATAAACTAATGAAAACAAAAACAACTACTACATTTAAATAGAGGAAACAAACTACACTACATTAGCAGAGGAAACAATACAACTACATTAGCAGAGGAAACAATACAACTACATTAGTAGAGGAGGAAACAATACAACTACATAGCAGAGGAAACAATACAAATAATAGCAGAGGAAACATACAACTGCATTAGTAGAGGAAACAATACAACTACATTAGTAGAGGAAACAACACAACTACATTAGTGAGAGGAAACAATACAACACATTAGCAGAGAGAAACAACACAACTACATTAGCAGAGAATACAATATAACTACATTAGCAGAGGAAACAACACAACTACATACAGAGGAGGAACAATACAACTACTAGAGGAACAATACAAAATTACTAGAGGAAACATACAACTACATTAGCAGAGGAAACAATACAACTACATTAGCAGAGGAAACAATACAACTACATTACTAGAGGAAACAACACAACTACATTAGTAGAGGAAACAACACTACTACATTACTAGAGGAACAATACAACTACATTAGCAGAGGAAACAATACAACTACATTAGTAGAGGAAACAATACAACTACATTAGCAGAGGAAACAATACAACTAATTAGCAGAGGAAACAATACAACTGCATTAGTAGAGGAAACAATACAACTACATTAGTAGAGGAAACAACACAACTACATTAGTAGAGGAAACAATACAACTACATTAGCAGAGGAAACAACACAATACATTAGCAGGAATACAAAAACTACATTAGCAGAGGAAACACACAACTACATTAGCAGAGGAAACAATACAACTACATACAGAGGAACAATACACTACTTACTAGAGGAAACAATCAACTACATTACTAGAGGAAAACAATACACACTACATTTATAAGGGGAAACATACACTACATTAGAGAGGAAACAATACAATACATTAGCAGAGGAAACAATACAACTACATTACTAAGGAAACAATACAACTACATTAGTAGAGGAAACAACACACTACATTACAGAGGAACATACAATACTAGCAAGGAAACAATACAACTACATTAGTAGAGGAAACAATACAACTACAATTAGCAGAGAGAAACAATACAACTACATTAGCAGAGGAAACAATACAACTACATTAGTAGAGGAAACAATTACCAACTACATTAGTAGAGGAAACAAACACAATACATTAGTAGAGGAAAACAATAAACTACATTAGCAGAGGAAACAACACAACTACATTAGCAGAGGAATCAATACAACTACATTAGCAGAGAAACAACACAACTACATAATAGAGGAAAAAACCATACAACTACATTATAGAGGAAACAATACAACTACATAGCAGGAACATACAAACTATATTAGCAGAGAAACAATACAACTACATTAGCAGAGGAAACAATACAACTACATTAGTAGCGGAACAATACAACTACATTAGTAGAGGAAACAATACAACTACATTAGTAGAGGAAACAACACAACTACATTAGTAGAGGAAACAATACAACTACATTACTGAGGAAAAATACAACTACATAGCAGAGGAAAACACACAATACATTAGCAGAGGAAACATACAACTACATTAGCAGGAAACAACACAACTACATTAGCAGAGGGAACAATACAACAATACATTACTAGAGGAAACACACAAACTACATATTAGAGGAGGAAACAACATACTACATTAGCAGAGAGAAACACATAAACTACATTAGCAGAGGAAACAATACAACTCATTAGACACAGAGGAAAACAATCAACTACATTAGTAGAGGAAACAATACAACTACATTAGCAGAGGAAACAATACAACTACATTAGCAGAGGAAACAATACAACTACATTAGTAGAGGAAACAACACTACTACATTAGCAGAGGAAACAATACAACTACATTAGCAGAGGAAACAATACAACTACATTAGCAGAGGAAACAACACAACTACATTAGCAGAGGAAACAATACAACTACATTAGTAGAGGAAACAACACTACTACATTAGCAGAGGAAACAATACAACTACATTAGCAGAGGAAACAATACAACTACATTACTAGAGGAAACAATACAACTACATTAGAAGAGAACGAAAACGATACATACTAGAGGAATACACTAATTGCACGAGGAAACAAGACACCTACATTAGCCGAGGGCAAACATCACAACTAATAAATAGCAGAGGAAACAAATAATACAGGGAAACAATAACCTACATTAGCAGAGGAAAAACAATACAACATATTAGAAGAGGAAACATTACAACTGCATAGTAGACGGGAAACAATACAACACATTTAGTAGAGGAAACAACACAAACTACATTAGTAGAGGAAACAATACAACACACATTAGCAGAGGAAAAAACACAACTAATTAGCAGTAGGAATACAAATAACACTACATTAGCAGAGGAAACAACCACACTATATAGCAGGAAACAATACAAACTACATTAGCAGAGGAAACAACTCACAACTACTTACTAGGAGGAAACAATACAACTACATAGCGAGGAAGGAAACAATACACAAACTACATTAGCAGAGGAAAACAATACAACTATCATTACTAGAGGAAACAACACAACTACATAGTAGAGGAAACAAACCTACTACATACTAGAGGAAACAATACAACTCATTAGCAGAGAGAGAAACAATACACCAACCACATTAGTAGAGGAAACACTACAACTACACATGAGAGAGGAAACAATTACAACTATTAGCAGAGGAAACAAACAACTGCATTAGTAGGGAAACAATACAAAACATTAGTAGAGAGGAAACAAACAAACTACATTAGAGAGGAAACAATACAACTAAACATTGCAGAGGAACAAAACACAAATACATAGCAGGAATACAATAAACTAACATTAGCAGAGGAAACAAACAAATACATTCAGAGGAAACAATACAACTACAGTTAGCAGAGGAAACAATACAACACATTACTAGAGGAAAACAATACAACTACATATACTAGAGGAAACATACAACTACATCTACTAGAGGAAACAATACAAACATTAGAGAGGAAACAATACAACTACATTAGCAGAGGAAAACAATACAACTACATTACTAGAGGAAACAATACAACTACATTAGTAGAGGAAACAACACACTACATTACTAGGAGGAACCACATACACAACTCATTAGCAGAGGAAGAAAGAAGAATAGGAGGAAACAATACAATACATAGTAGAGGAACAATACACTACATTAGCAGAGGAAACACATACAACTACATTAGCAGAGGAAACAATACAACTACATTAGTAGAGGAAACCAATACCAACCACATTAGAGAGGAAACAACACAATACATTAGTAGAGGAAAACAATAAACTACATTAGCAGAAGAGACAAGAAATACAACACAATACATTAGCAGAGGAACACATACAACTTCATAGCAGCAGGAAAACAACCAATACCTCATTACTGAGGAAACAATACAACTACATTAACTAGAGGAAACAATACAACTACATAGCAGAGACACAATTACAACGATATACGAGGAAACATTAGAGAAAAACAAAAACTACATTCGGATGAAACAAAACATAATAACAAAGGAACACCACAATACATTAGAGAGGAAACATACAAAACTACATTAGAGGAGGAACAAAAACACCAACATACATTAGTAGAGGAAACAACACAACTACAGTACTAGAGGAAACATACAATACAACTACATTAGCGAGAGGAAACAATACAACTACATTAGCAGATGGAAACAATACAACTACTTAGCAGAGGAACCAACCACAACACATTAGCAGAGGAAACAATACAACTACATTACTAGAGGAAACAAACAACTACATAGAGGGAAACAACAACTACATTAGCAGAGGAGGAAACAATACAACTCCATTAGCAGAGGAGGAACCAAAAACAATACAAATACATTAGCAGAGGAACAAATACAACTACATTAGCAGAGCGGAAACAATACAACTACATTAGCAGATGAGGAAAACAATACATCACTAGCAGAGGAAACAATAACATACATAGCAGGGACAACCAATCAACACATATAGCAGAGGAAAACAATACACACCATTAGCAGAGGAAAACATACAACTACATTACAGCTAGCAGAGGAAACAAACACTACATTAGCAGAGGAAAAACAATACAACTACATTAGTAGAGGAAACAACACTACTACATTAGCGAGAAACATAGCAGAGGAAACATACGTACAATACAACTACATAGCAGAGGAACAATATACAACTACATATCAGAGGGAAAACGGTAAAAACACAACGACTATTAGCAGAGGAAACAATACAACTACATTAGCAGAGGAAACAACACTACTACATTAGTAGAGGAAACAATACAACTACATTAGCAGAGGAAACAATACAACTACATTACTAGAGGAAACAATACAACTACATTAGCAGAGGAAGATGTTTGTGATCTATCCTCTAAGTTTATCAGACTTGAGAATTTCCTCAAGTTAGAGGCATGCCACCGGTGGGATGTTTATTATTTGAAACAGTATTTAAATGCGGGAAGGGTACCAAGGGAATTAAGACTCCTAAAATAATCAACATTTGATGATTTAGAATTGACTAAATCCTGGAACGAAATTTTAGATGTTTGCTCTTTTGCTCTCATTAGACTACTTGTTACCTATAGAGAAAAGATTTTGGAAAATTTAGCAGAAGAAATCGATAAGCTGCAGGGTGAATTAAAGATTTTTAGTGATACTGTTGAATTTAATGATCTAGTAGAAGCCACAGACATAAAATTAGAGAGATTTGAAGAGGAATTGATATCAGTTAAAAAGATAAGAAGTTTAATAGAGATTTCATTGATTATTATACCAACAAACAAAGAAATTGGGCACCCATACGAGAAGGTAAAGAGCACTCTAGAGCTCAGAATTTTATTCCTTATATAAGAGAAGGACCCAATTCAAATTATGCTAGGAGGGAGGAGTATAGACCTCATCAATCGAATAGGATTATTGTAGATCAACATAGGGAGTTCTCTGGACCTATGAAGTCAAAGAGGAATTTTGAGGAAAATACAAACCGCAAAACATCTAGGTCTAATTTGTTACCCCAAACGAGGAGAGGTTTTGATCTCTCAACCCCAAAAGATCCAGGATCAGATTCTTCAAGACCTGTTTCAGATACATTTAGAATCAATGAGGTTTCACAGATAGAGGCCAATTTGTGAGCAAAACCCAAAATTAGGTCCGGCCTTCTAGAAATTTTTAGAAACACATCAGAAGTGTCTTTTTTAGAGATAGACAAAAAAGGGAAGAAGACAAACCATTTAGATGTAAAACAAGGGAAGGATCTAAGTTTAAAGGAGTCTCAGGAGAAAGAAAGAATGCTTTTAGAGAAACTGAAGAGACTTTTAATATAGACACAGAAAGACCTAAAAAAAAATAGAAAGAGAGGTAACAGAGGGGGCAAAGAAGTTCAAAGAAAGAGACAGTGTAAAATAGCTAGAGAAACCAATAAGGGAAGTATCTTTAATCTGTCAAAATTTCCCCTAACTGAGGAACAGAGTAGGGTTCTTGAGAGAGGCCTTTCCTTTGCACCAACTAGTGGGCCAGTTTTGTTTGACCTACAGTATTTATTGATCTGCATAGGTTTACAAGAAAGTTAACACTCAAACGGCATTTTTTGAAAAATGGAACCCTGAGTGCAATACAGGCCAAAGAGCAGGAATATATTACATCCATGTTTGCCCTTTTAGAGGAAAATGAAGGTCCCATAGAAGCAGGGGTATTGTTGGATTCTTTTGTGAGCTCAGGAGAAACTATTCATTCGCATTTTAAACCTAGATCAAATTATTATCCATCTCAGTCCAAAGGACATAATATTGAGGTGTTTTATGAACTTGTATTGAAGTATCTTGTGAACCTTTGTGAACATCCCCCTAAGAGAATGTCGAATTTAACATTTAGTGAAACTAAAGCACTTGAAGATCTTAAAAGTAATCAAGACATCGTTATTCGTCAGGCAGACAAAGGGGGTGGAATAGTGATTCAGGACAGAAGTGTTTATGTGATGGAAGCACTTAGGATTTTAGGGGATACTGATTCCTATTCCACTCTCAGTGCAGACCCACTTATTACATTTCAGTTGAATTTATTAAAACTTTTAAAAGATGGCCTGGCAAAAGTAGCCTTGAATAAAGCTGAATTCAAGTTTTTGAATGTGGAACATCCAAGTACTCCAGTAATGTATCACTTACCAAAAATACATACTGTAAGAGTCTAATCAACCCCCCTGGATGCCCAATTATTTCTGGGATAAATTCCATCACGTCCAACTTGTCAGAATTTGTTGACTCATTTCTCCAGAATCATGTGAAAAACTAAAATCATATACAAGAGATACAAAGCATATTTTGGATTTAATAAGTAACATCAAATGGACGGATGATTTTTATGGGTCACTTGTGATGTAACAGCGCTATACACAAGTATTATACACGAGAAAGGAGTTGAGGCTGTCGATTATTTTTTTAAACAGGACCTTTTTATGAGTATGGAACAGAGATCTTTTATCACAAGAAGCATAGATTTTATTTTAAAAAATAATTATTTTTTATTTGAAGGTAAATTTTATTTACAGACCTGTGGGACAGCTATGGGGACGAAATTTGCCCCTAGCTTTGCTAACTTATTCATGGGGAAATGGGAGATTGATAACAGTTGGCATAACAATCCCTTCCATAAGAATATTTGTTTCTATAAACGTTTTATAGATGATCTTTTAATAGTATGGAAGGGTACGAAAGAAGAACTTTAAAAATTTTATACATATTTAAATAACAATGATGTCAATCTACATTTCACTCATGAAGATAATTCAACAAGGATTAATTTTTTAGATCTAGTTTTATTTAGTGAAGGTGACAAGATTTTAACAAAAACTTATTTTAAAACCGTTGATTCAAATAGTTATCTTGACCGAAAAAGTAATCATTCTAAAGCGTGGATCAATAATATTCCCTATGGTCAACTTTTAAGAATTCGTAGAAACTGCACCAAAGATTCCGATTTTGAGGAACAATCACTTGTATTATATAAATTTTTTTTAGCAAAAGGTTATAAAAAGGAAAAATTAGACGCAGAATTGACAAAGGTTAGGGGTCAAGATAGACAATCTCTTATAGAAGATAAAAACTTGAAGGGACAGAATGATCTAGACGGAGACAATTGTCTTTTTATTACGAAATTTAATGGGGCCTCTAATGAAATTAAGAGGGTTTTAGGGAAACATCGGGGAATCATTTTAAATGATCCCATTATTGGTAATACTTTTGAAGAAAGACCGAAAATTGTTTTTAAACGAGCAAAGAATCTCAAAAATGTTTTAGCACCAACTTTATTGAGAAAAGGTGGAAATAATATTATAAAATAATTAAATCCAAACAATATGTGGTTACCTTCATGTCCAGCAGGCTGTTACAAATGCGGACGGTTGAACTGTTTGACATGTAAACATATTATTAACAAGAGTAATGAGTTCACGTCTAAAGTTATAGGAGAAGTATTCAAAATTAAACAATTCATAAATTGTAATACTGACTACGTCATTTATTTGCTCACTTGTCCCTGTGGCCTAAATTATATAGGGCGAACAAAAAGAAGCCTGAAAGAACGTTTTACTGAACACAGAAGAAACATTTTAAAAGGCTTTTTCCGTCATGGGGTTTCTAGACATTTCCTAACAACACATAATAAGAGTGTTGAAGGACTTTCTATCAAAGGTATAGAACATATCACCAAAACTAGCATGAGAGGTGATAGACTTTTAAGGCTTAGGAAACAGGAGACTTACTGGATTTTTAAATTACAAACACTCAGTCCAGTGGGTCTCAATGAGGACCTTGATCTTTTAGCATTCCAGTAAACGATCTGTGGATCATTCTAATACATTGTCTATCCAATATGTTTCCTTTCCCTTATCCCCCTTCCCTCCTTCCCTCTTCCCCCCCCCCTCTTCCCTTGGTCCCCTTTTTTCTTGCCTTGCATACATTCATTTGTGTTTAGCATAATAGATTGTTACCATTAAACTCAAGAATTAGTTTTTAGTGTTTTGTATCTAATGATTTAATTATGTCTATTTGTGAATGTTTAAAAATGTTTTTGCATGTATTGATGATTTTATATGTGTGTAAAGTTTTATCACTCTTTCTAATTTTAATTTCATTATTATATTATTTTATTATATCTTTGTAGTAAATGTTATTGTCTTATTTGTTTTGCGACATGAACCAATCTTTATACTGTGAGTATCAGTTCATTTATCCCCCCCCCTTTTTTTAATAGAATTAAATGTATAAGTTTGTTGTATTAATTAATTAATTATTCAATTGTGAGGGGTATATATACCAACTGAACCATCTCTATGGTATCCCTGATGAAGCCAACAAGTTTGGTGAAACGCATAGGAGGAGGAGCCAAGGGTCTGCATTTCCATTTGCCACAGTTTTTCTATCCAATTAGCACTGCCTATGTGCCCCTGAGAGGACTAGCAATTGTATCAGCTTGCTGCCACTGCGGAGGAAGATCACTCAGTTCCCTGTATGGCCGGGAAGGGTCATTGCGTCACGTCCGTAAGTGACGTCACACCTGGAAACCTGGAAATCCGTGCACAGACCGCTTTCAGCACCCAGACCAGAGGAGGGGATTTGGGGGAATCATCTGGCCGGTTACAGCAACCAGCGGAGGTTGGGTGAGCTCATTGAGCATTGGCTCACTATCGGCACCCCTTTACATCTGTCCCCCCCTTCGTCTGTTTATCATAGGTGCACACCTGCTGGTCATAGCACTGTGATCTTTACCAGGATTCTTCATTGCCCTATCGTTACTGCTCTGACATTCATCTAGCAGCAGCTTGCTCCAATTGCCATTTATCAGTGCATTACACTTATCATTGACTTTTATTCTTTCAGCACTATTCTGTTTTATTGTATTCATGTACAGTATAGTTCATTGTCATAAAGGTGTTTTCTTACCACTAACCCGTTTTAAAGCGCTTCCCTTACCTTTCTTTCTAAATAATACTCATCACCAGCACTGCAGTAAAAGTTTGCTTAATTATCATCATGGATACACATCACGCACGTCAAAATAGTGCCAGCCTCGGCACAAACAGCTAATAAAGACAAAGATAAAGTGCCTGCAAATTAGTGTTTTGATGGACACAATACTCCCTGACCACTAATCATCAAGGGAGAAAGGTCATAGGCAAAAAGTCCAGGCTTCAACACACGAACTTTGAACTTTTTATTTTTACAGGTTTTTATTATTTTTCAGTTACAATGTATGCTCCATTGGGTTTGTGTAAGTGGCGTCCCATAAGGATGACAAAAATAGTATAAGGTATTATTTGTTTAACTCTGTTTATTTTGTTTGGATCTATAGATTAATAGAATCTCCCTGCAGAATGATATCCCGGTGGGAGAATGTTTTATCAGTCAAACACACGGTTATGTTAATTGCTCACAGGTAGAGTTAGAAACAGGAGAGAGACACCCAATACACAAGTGCTAAAAAAAGTAGTCTATGGGAAGAACAAGTTTTGGGGAACTAATTGCCAAATGTAGGAGTTGGGTTACTGTATGACAGGTTTAAAGGGATATTCTCAATCATACAACCACAGCCATTTACTCACTTAACCAAGAATAGGTTTAGTTTAGATTAATGGCTCTGCAGAATGGAATAGATTTAGACTATATTTTAGCCTCAAAGGGAGGGGCATATATGCGCCCTAGTTAAAGCACAATGTTGTGTATTTATCCAGGATTCAGGAACCATTGGGACTTGGTGGTTGGATTGATTTGCTTTGAGCGAAGCAAGCGAATGCTTTTGTATGTGTGTCTGTCCTACTCATTGCTCTCTATGTGTAAAGTACAGCAAAACTCTGATCCAGACGTGCGTTGCAAACCCCATCAACGCTATGCCTCTTTGCGGTGATGATGTCGCCAGTCCCCCAGAAGAAGAGACAGAAGAAATCAACTGGGCTGATATAATGGCCGGAAAGGAAAGGAATTAAGTTATGCACAACTTGGACATCTTGGTCTTGGACTATGAAATGGTTAACTGTTCTTTAAATAGACTGTCTCTTAAGGATATGGGGGGACTGAGAAGACTGGATATGAGGATATGAGGAAGGTGGGAGGTCACCAAGGGCTGTGAGTCAACCACTAGGAAAGGATCACAAGTCATCTATTTTGATCATAGCATCCATTTTGGTCCATTTTGCCATTCTGAGTACATGCAGTATGAAAGATGCGTGCAAGAAGGATGTTTGTGCAGTCGCTCTTAGCAGAAATGAGCCCCCACCAATTCTCACAAATAGCTGACCCTTAAATTATGTGACGTATTGAGACGTAAGCCATTTTTCTAATCTGTAGAAATGTTTAATGTTATATATATGACTCTATTGGTCACTACAAGGCTCTAGTCATAGAGAAGAGTACCAAGTAAGGGTATTTGTTCTTTAGAGAACAAAAAGGAGGGAATTGTTAGGACCAGTAGGTCAGGCCAGAATCTGCACTTGTGTTAAGCCATCCATTTGGTCTGTAATAACCAGTTAAGATTCTGTAGTCAGCCTTTTGCTGAAATATAATTTCTCATGTATTCAGCTGCTGCCAAAATTACAATTTCCTCCCTGCTCAGGATCTTGCTAAGATACTTTTTATGTTGTCAGCTTCCTGCTGTTTTAATAAACAATAGACTGGTTCTCTGAGAGAGGTAAAATCGTATAACTTAGTTGCTAGAGAAATTCAAGGGTTTTTGATAAAAGACAATGAATAAGCTATGTATTCAGACAGTGCCTGTATTGGGAGAATTACGTCCCAAAATCACGCCACTAATATGTCCTGCCCCTAAATCACGCCTCTAACCCAAGCCACACTGAGGTTACACCTACGTTATGCCTCTAACCAAACCTTTCTATTTTTCTGTATAAAAATCATTACCCTATGCTTAATAAACTAAGACAAAGGAATTTGAAATCTGGCTTGTGTTACGTTTCATTTCCTTCGTTTTCCGGGCCTGTACGTTCATCAAATCGGAAATAACAGTGCTAGTGCATGATAAAGCTTCCCGGGGGAGTCTGCTGCAAGGTGCAGATGTGTGTAGCCAGTCACAAGGCCCCCAGCCCTTTTGGCAGAGGAAAGGTTCCTTTCAGAGACTGTGATATAATAAAGAGATTTTATTCCTTAGAAGATAGGTGGACACACAGTATTGAGCAAATAACAAACAGAATATATTCACTTACTTGGGAAGGGGACAGATGAAATAGCCCAGGACTTAGGCTAGCAGTTCATCAGGCAACAGGAACAATTCAAGTAGAATAACGAAGACACTGGGCATAGAGCTTACAATCACTTATATGGTATTTGGGCTCTATACCCTAACATAGGGTCTCAGGTATTGGATAACAATTACCTGGACCCAATTACCTTTTGCCAGCTAACGTGGGAAGCAATATGGTACCTGCCCCCAGGTGGCTGGCACATGCACACATTCCTTCAGTCAGAGTCCCATTTCCTGAACCCCACACTAAAAGGTTGGCGTCTCCAAGTCTGCCATTTGGGATTCTGGACCGGGAAACTCTGACCAGAGGTGTGAAGTATGACACTTTACTTGAATAGCCATGTCCTGCTCTTTCCCCGCCCTGCATACTTAATCCGGGGGAGTAAGCCTTTGTTCAGTGGTTTCCCTGTAGACACACTGTCGCCCTCTGGCCATTAACATACCTCATGGGCCAGTAACATTCGCGGGCTTTACAGTAGGCACGAAATACAGTAAACCTTACAACAATTTATACATATCAATATACTCCGTTTGGTTGATCTGAGAGGGCTGAAAATTGCCATGCAATCATGCCGGAGGTGTGCCTGCATGGAGACCAAATGTCAGCCCTCTAGGTATCACCGAACCGGAGATAGCAATATTGGGTTTTAAACATCATGTTATACAAACCACATTTCTCCACCATTGGAGTCAATGGCGGCAACCACACTTTATACAGTTAACTATACTCCGTTCGGTTAGTCTGAGAGGGCTGGAAACCGCCATGCAATCATGCCGGAGGCATAACTGCCCGGTGGCAAATCCCAGCCTCCCAGCTATCCCCGAACCGGAGATAGGAATATCAGGTTTTCAGCATTTTTGAAACCTAGCGGCTTTCTCCGCCATTGTGGTCAATGGCGGCGACCCTTGTGGCAGGCGCGACCCTTTCTCACGGCCATTGCCCATCGTTCCCGGTTGGGGTCGAGTGAGGGGGTTCTCACGAGTTAGGGGCAGAAAGAATTTTATTGCTAGCTGCCTCAGAACCAAAGTTATACATTTTAATATGATTTGAACTTGAGCACGACCGAGTTCCCACGGCAATTTAGTGATCAAATCCCTTTCCTTGAAACAGTAGCGGTACTCGGATACTGCAGTTTGGCAGGCATCCAACACGGTTATCATGTATCACTTAGGGGGCTATGCACTAAGCTGTGATAAGTCGTTTTAAGAACGCGAAGTGCTCTTAGAACTTGATGTTCCGCTGAGCGCGATTCACAGAGCAGTGCTAACAGGCACCTTGCGCTCTAAAACTGACTTTTTTTTCAAGAAATTTTTCAAAGTCCAACTTTGCTCGTATGATCAGCTGTTTGCGCTGATTTCTGCCCTTCTACACGATTCTCTAAGCTCCGCTAACTTATCGTACTTGAAAGTTGCGCTGAAACAAGCTCACCAGCTAAAGGCAGGTGATAAAAAAGCAGGACTTTTTTCTTTGTTTACATTTTTGCAGGCGCAACACCCATACAACAGGCCGGCGGGTGTCCCCGGCTGATCCCGCGGGGGTCCCCTGTTGACCCCGCTGCGGTCCCCGCTGCAGTCCCCGTGGGTATCTGGGGGACCCTGCGGCCATCCCAGGGTCCCCGCGGGAGTCCCGGGGTCCCCGCGGGCCTGCGGTACCAATGGTGTGCCTCAAAAAAATAAACAATATTTCTAACTAAATACACCCCCCTCCCTCTGCCCCCTAACACATACAATACAGTAATGGGCAAAATTACTATTATCCACATATGGATAATAATGCATTTGCCCATTTTAAATACTTTAATCACAATAAATACAGTAAATACATATTACACTTACCTTTTCCAGGCACCCACGATGAAGGCCGTCTTCATCCTCATCTTGCCCATGTCCCCTCCAATGCTGCTAAACATACAAAAGAATAAAAATAGCCAATGTAATGTCCCCTAACCCCTTAATCACCTTAGCGGTCATTAACCGCTATAGTCATTAAGGGGTTAAGCCGCCCTCACCCACCACTCGGGAGGCCTATACACCCTCCCCCACTACCCACCCCGTGAGGCCTAACCACCCACTACCCACAGGGAGGCCTAACCACCCTGGCTTGGGGACAATACCCGCTTCCCCCATCCCCATACAATAAACATCACTATATTTAATAAACAATACATAACCCACCCCCTGTGCCCCCCCATAAATACCTGATTTATTCTTTTACATACAGGGTTAATACCCCAGGCCCACGCTCAGGGATTTAGTTCCCACGCTCTGATTGGCTACCGTACTATGTGTCGCCGGCCATCTTTGTTTTGATGATGTCATCTTAAAGGCAAATGAAGCTCAGCCATTCTGATTGGCTGGCTTCATTCCCTTTAAATGACGTCATCATTTTTTTTTTTTACTACATCACATGGTTTACACGGCCCAATCAGGGCCGTGTGAACCATTTGACAAAAATGTGATGTCATAGGCCTATAAAAGCCTATGTCGTCTCATTTTGAACCTAGAAGCCGAGGAGGACGGACCTCCTGGAAGAAGAAGACCAGGGCGTGGCGCTAGAAGAGAAGAAGACCCCGAAGAAGACAGAAGAATCCAGAATACAGATGAAGACCCCCTTTGACTAAATGGATTACAAATAGAAGAAAGAAGACACAGTTGGATTGTAAGGGTTTATTATTTTATGGTTACCTGTGGATTGGTTCGAGAGCTTCCGGTTCCCCTGGATTTTGCAGTGTCGGCCATCTAATGGTAAGTAAACAAAACAAAAGTATATATTATTTTACTTTTACAGGTTTGTTTTAAAATTTTTATTCATGTGTTTTTTTTTTTATGTCCATTTAATGCCCCTGAATTTATGTATGTCCCTATGGATATACATACATATATACATATAGGGAAACATACTGGACACCTAACAAGCTCCTTTTGCTTACAACAATTTTGGCCAAAAATGTAAAACTAAAAGACCATTTTACTTAATAGATATTTATACATATATATATTTAGGCACTGTACCGTGTGTGAGTTTCACTGGATGTGCTAAAACTGAGCTCTGTCTGTGTTTTATGTTCTGTCTCTGGTTTTAAATATACATACAGGGACACTGAATGGCTGTATTGTATTGTATTTTTTTGATGTAATGTCATTGTTTTTTATGCTCATTTATTGCCCCTGTATGTAATGTTTAGCTATATTTGGTAAACATACAGGGAAAATAAATGATTGTATTGCAAATGTTTATTTATGTTTTTAACATGTATTTTGAAGCTTTGGTTAGGAATTGGTGTGTGTAATGTAATTGATATTTATTTACATGTAGTTTTTCATGGTTTTGCTTTAGTTTATTTCAGGGGCTTGCTTTTTAATTTAATTTAATTTAAAATTTAAATTTTTAAATTTTTTGCTGTCTCACATTTTAACCTGGTCTGTAACTGTTTCATACGCTCATAATATATATTTTCTTTAACTGTGCACGCAATGTCTTGTATATAATGTATACCCTGTTCATTTATGTAACTGTACTTGTAACCATGTATTATTTGTTTTACTCTGTGCCCAGGACATACTTGAAAACGAGAGGTAACTCTCAATGTATTACTTCCTGGTAAAATATTTTATAAATAAATAAAATAAATAATAAATAATAATGGCTTATTTTTGGTAGTTAGATTTTCTATGATGGTGGTTACTTTGAAGTTGAATTATTTTCTCAATTGTTTGCTTTTAGGAATTGAATAGTCAATTGTGTAATTGTTTGGGATTTGATTCTAATTGATTTTTGATTAGATTATTTGATTGATGGTAAAAATGTTTATGTTTACTTTCATTTTTATTTTAACATTGATTTTGCATAGTGTTACATGATGCACAGAGTAATTGCATCATGTACACACTAAAATGCAATTGTTTGACATTTGATATATATTTGTCTAGGTGCTGGTTTGTTGGGATATGAGCTATAATTTATTTTTGAAAGTGCTGCTGGTTTAATTTTAAGATGCAATGTGCTGCTGGTTTAATGTTATTATGCAATGTGCTGATTTTGAGATAAAGATTTCCATGTTTGTTTATTTATGCAGTTTATGTAATCCTTTAAAACATTTCTTTGTACTATTGTGTGTTTATATTTCCTATTCCTCTATCTCTCTCTATATATTCCTCTCTCTACTATATATATATACACGTGGTTGACAAATCACCAAAAACATCTACTCGCCACACCAAAAAACTCTACTCGCCACCTAGTCCCCAAACGTGTGCTGCTTGGGGCCAATATTTACTCGCCCGGGGTAAAATCCACTCGCCCGGGGCGACAAATGTTATAGGTTTGTCAAACACTTATATTATATAATAATATATATATATATATATATATAAACACGCATAACCGACCGACGCCCGTGGCGAGTGGATTTAGGCCGCTCGACCGTGCTGCGGCTCTAATGATTCCCTGCTCAACGCCAATTAAAATAAATAAATAATAAATAATACCCTCCCTGATTGGCTGATGCAGGGAAAAAGGTCCGCTGGCAGCCCTGGTTTAGTCCCTTCCCCCATCTCCCCCCCCCCCCCTGCCCCTGATCTCCTCCCCCCTGGATTAGGCAGGGGGGGGGTCCCTGCTTGCTGCCCAGGTCGGGAGGTAGGCCTGAGGGGGGGTTCCTGCTTCACTCGCCCGGGTGGGAGTAGGCTGGGTGGTGGGTCTCCCGCTTGTTGCCCGGGGCGGAGGTAGGCTGGGGGGTCCCCGCTTGCTGCCCGGGGGGAGGTAGCTGAGGGGGGTCCCTTTAGCTCTGCCCGTGGCGGAGGTAGGCTTGGGGGGGGGGTTCCCCCTTGTTCCCGGACGGGAGGTAGGGCTGGGGTCCCCGCTTGCTGCCCGGGGCTGGAGGTAGGCTGGGGGGGGTCTCCGCTTGTTGCCTGGGGCAAGAGATAGGCTGCTGTGGCAGCGGCGGTGTCCGCCTCTGGAGGGGGGGTGGCGGTGTCCGCCTCTGGAGGGGGTGCAGCGTCTGCTTCGGGGGGGGGGTGCTGCCACGGCATCCGCCTCTGGGGGGGTGGCGGTGTCCGCCTCTGAAGTGGGTGCGGCATCCGCCTTTGGGGGGGTGTGCTGCGGCGGCGTCCACCTCTGGAGGGGGGGCTGCGGCGTCCGCCTCGCGTCACACACACAGGTAGGTAAAAGTGCTGCCGAGGAGGACAAGTGGAGAGAGGAGAGCCCCGGGCAGGTAATTAAAGTGGGGACCCCAGGGAGATCAAAACCTCAGTACCTGACTCGTGTGCAACATTCCGTGAGTGTGTGTGTGTGTGTGTGTGTGTGTGTGTGTCTGTGATGTGTGCGTGTCTGTGAGTGTGTGTGTGTCTGTGAGTGTGTGTGTCTGTGAGTGTGTGTGTGTGTCTGTGAGTGTGCGCGTGTCTGTGAGTGGTTGTGTCTGTGATTGTGTGTAATGTTCTCGTGAGTGTGTGGTGTTTCTGTGAGTGGTTGTGTGTCTGTTGAGTGTGTGGTGTGTGTGTCTGTGGGTTGTCTGTGAATGGGGTGTGTGTGTGTCTGTGTCTGTGAGTGTGTGTGTCTGTGAATGTGTGTGTGTGTCTGTGAATGTGTGTTGTGTGTCTGTGATTGGTATGTGTCTGTGTGTGTGTGTGTCTGTGAGTGTGTGTGCGTCACACACACAGGTAGGTAAAAGTGCTGCAGAGGAGGACAAGTGGAGAGAGGAGAGCCCCGGGCAGGTAATTAAAGCGGGGACCCCGAGGAGATCAAAACCTCAGTACTTGACTCGTGTGCAACATTCTGTGAGTGTGGTTGATGTGTGTCTGTGAGTGTGGTGTTGTCTGTGGTGTGTGTATGTGTCTGTATGTGTGTGTCTGTGAGTGTGTGTGTCTGTGAATGAGTGTGTGTGTCTGGTGAGGTGTGTGGTCGTGTGAGTGTGTGTGTGTCTGAGTGTGTGTCTGTGAGTGTGTGTCTGTGAGTGTATGTGTCCTGTGTTGTATGACTGTAGTGAGTGGCGTGTGTGTCTTCTGATGTGTGTATGTTGTTGTGTGTTTTCTGTGAGTGTGTGGTGTCTGGAGTGAGTGTGGTGTCGTTTAGGTGAGTGTGTGGTGTCTGTGAGTGTGTGTGTCTGTGAGTGAGTGTGTCTGTGATTGTGTCCACCCTCTCTCTGTCTCCTGTCACATCCCTGTCAACGCTCTCGGTCCCTTCCATGTGAACCCTCTCACCTGTGTCACCTCTCCCTGTGTCAAACCCTCCCCGCATTCTCGCCTCTACCCCTCCTGCCCTACTCCGTCGCCACCCTCCGTCACCCTCACCCTCTCCCTGTCCGCCCTCACCCTCTCCCTTGTCCCCTGCCTCACCCTCTCCCTGGCCGCCCCCACCTCTACTCATCCCTGTCACCCTCACCCTCTCCCTCTCTTCTCTCTCCGCTCCTCCTGTCTTCTGCGCTCGGTCCCCTACATCCACCCTCTCCCGTCGCCCTCTACCTCCTCTCTCTCCTCTCATCTCTCTCTCCCTGTCACCCTCCCCCTCTTCCTGTCGCCCCTCTTCCACACCCTTTCGCCTGTTCGCCCCCCTCTACCTCTCCTCCCTTCTCATCCCTGTCCACTCCCCTCACCCCTCTTCCCTTCCCTGTTCGCCCGAGATAGAAAAAAGACAGGAGTAGAATCGACGACTGGACAGAGACAGTACACAAAGATGATACAAGAGGAGACTACAGGACACCAGTGGCCATAAGCACAGGCTACAAAAAAAAAACAAGAGGAAGAAGACCCCCAGGGCCGAGACTGACACTAGAAGAGCAGAACCACCGCCGAGAGAGGGAACTGGCAAAGAGTCTAACGCACTACCTGTAGCTCATCGCCTACATAAGTATAGATGTCCCAGGAATACAGAGAAGAGCAAGCAGCTAGGGTTAGACGGAGAGATGAGGCACCAATACCAGCGCGATATTCCTCGCATATCCGTCTCTCTTTCCTCTCTGTTCGCCCATCTTCCTATCTCTTGTTGCTCTCTCTCTCCTGTCGCTTTTCTCTCTTTCTGTCACACTCTCTCTCTCCTGTCGCACTCTCTCTCTGGTTCACATAACTGTCCACTCGTTACTTTGTCTCTCATTCATCATCTCGTGTGTGGTGTTTCCTTACTCTCTCTGTAGTCTATTCACTCATCGTCTCCTGTGTGTGTTGCTCTTCAACCTGTCCTCTCTTTCTCTGTGTCCTCTTTCTCCTGTGTCTCTCTTTCCGTCTCTCGTTGTCTCTCCCCTTGTGGCGTGTGTCTCTCTCTCTGTCCTGTGCCGTGATCTCTCTCTCTGTCTCTGTGTATCTCTCGCTCCTCTCCTCCTCTCATTCCTCCATCCTCTCCCTCTCCCCGCTCTCCTTCATCTCTCCTCTCTCTCATCCCAGCTCCTCTCTTTCGTTCTCTCTCTCTCTCTCTCTCTCACACACCCACACTCTCTCTGTCTGTCTCTCACCCACACACTCTCTCTCTCACACTCTGGATCTCTTATTTACCCTATATATCTTAACTGCCTTATATCTACACCGAAATAACCTATACAGGCATACCCCGTATTAACGTACGCAATGGGACCGGAGCATGTATGTAAAGCGAAAATGTACTTAAAGTGAAGCACTACCTTTTTCCCACTTATCGATGCATGTACTGTACGGCAATCGACATATACGTGCATAACGGATGTAAATAACGCATGTGTAACAGGCTCTATAGTCTCCCCGCTTGCGCACAGCTTCGATACAGGTAGGGAGCTGGTATTGCTGTTCAGGATGTGCTGACAGGCGCATGCGCGAGTTACCGTTTGCCTATTGGGCGATATGTCCTTACTCGCGAGTGTACTTAAAGTGAGTGTCCTTAAACCGGGGTATGGCTGTACTGCTTTCTTCCAGATCTAACTCTCGAGCTTCACACGGAAGACATCGGAATCCCCCCTAACCCAGAAGACAGGTAGGGAACACCTCCCTTCCAATGTATAACATTGCGGGAATGAGGGTACCTGGACATTGAGGGACTGCGGATCAGGTAAGATCCCAGGCGGGATTGCTGCTTTAGATACAGCAGGGCCCCGTGTATAGTTATGGGGTTCAGGAAACTAGTCATTCACATCTGGCTTTTTTTTTCTAAATCTGACATTTACACACACACGTAACAAGGACTAATTATAGTATAATGTAATACAATAAATAAACTAATGTCAAAACCGAATGTTGTTCTTACTAGGAATTTATTCATTTATTTTTTTTAAAAAGCGGGGCTGGGGGCGGGGCTAGGTGGCGAGTAGATTTTTTGTTCGGCGAGTAGATTTTTGGGTGATTTGTCGACCACTGTATATCTATATATTTATATATATTATACCCACTGTACAAATGAATGGGTGCAGGGTGGGTTAACCTCTTAATTACTATAGCGGTTAATAACCACTAAGGTAATTAAGGGGTTAGGTGACATTACATTGGCTATTTGTATTGTTGTGTATGTTTTGCAGCACCGGAGGGGGACATGGGCAGGATGAGGATGAAGACGTCCTCATCGTGGGTGCCTGGAAAATGTAAGTGTAATATGTATTTGTACTGTATTTATTGTGATTCATGTATATTAAATGGGCAAATGCATTATTATCCATATGTGGATAATAGTAATTTTGCCCATTACTGTATTGTATGTGTTAGTGGGCGGGTGGGGGGGGGGGGAATGCTGTGTGTTGTATATGCAATGTTAATTGGGGGCAATTTGATCCCCAAATAAAATATGCTATGTGCCTACCCTCCTTCATTGCCTTAGCGGATAGCCGATCCGCTACAGGTAATAGACGACTGCTTTAAAGTATTTTATTTAAAAGTGTGAGGGATCAGGGGTGTCCCTTGAGCTGAACCACTTAATTTCTGGCTCGAAGACCCCCATGCTTCCCGATTTACAGCCCTTTTTGGGCTCGGGTGCCATGGTCCCACCATCTTATAGTCGTCCACGTCGCGTCTTGGACGCATATAAAATATGCGCGACACTGAAATCCGATGCCACCTACAGGGGCCTGTAACTCGGGAAGCAGGGGGTCCCTGAGCCAGAATCAATGCGGTTACGCTCAGAGAGACCCCTGCACTCCCTACACCCTACCCACCACACACACCCAACCCCCCCCAACACCAACCACCAAACGCCACCCCAACATCCTACCCGCACACTATTCAAATTTACCTTACATGACAGCTTTATTATCACCCAATGAAATGCGGTAGGCCCACCCTAACGGATAATTAATGATTGGCGTTCTGTTGCTTAGTTTTTTGACATATATTGTAGAATGTAGTAGGGGTTTCCAGCGCTAAACCGCAATTGTTTATCAGCCTCCGGGAGCCCTACCTCCTAATCCGGCGACACCGACCACCCTTTACATGGCTCCGTGCCAGTATCCCCCATGACCGATTTTACAATGTACCCGTATCCACGTGACGCGGAAGCTTTAAAAGTGCAGGGGATACCGGCACCCCATAACGGGGCCTGTATCTCCTGAAGTAGGGGGTCCCGGACCTGAAAGCAATGCGGTTCAGCTCCGGAGACCCCCTGCTCATCTACACTATTATTAAAATGAATATTGTTAATGCATGATCGCCTGTAACAGCCGTGCATGGAGATGCAGAATCTTCATGCAAATGTTACAGGCGGCTTTTTTTTTTCTATCAGCTTTCGTACGTGAAGTTCACTGAGCTAGCAGAGGGAAAATAAATAGCACGCACGATAAGCCAGTTTTTGGCACGTCCGATAGAAAATGAGCTCAAGGCCTTAGTGAATCGCGCCTCCGGCTTCACTTTTTAACGGACGTGCAATTTTTTTTCAGCCCGGCGCAAAAGCTCACTGCTTAGTGCTCATACCCTCGGGCTCCATCTGCTGGTCTTTCTAGCTATAGGGCCAAAAACCTCTCAATCTCCATTGAAACCTATGGAGCTCCAATGGCGACCTATGGGACAGTGCCGGCAAATTGTGGGTGAAAAGGCGGGAAGGGGAACAAAGGGCCATAAACATTCAAATACCATTAACCCTTTCCCTCCCGACCTGATCCCAGTGTATGTGCTTGGTGTAAACACTGTACGAACAGGAATACATTAAAACCAAAGGGGAATACATTTTGTGCGGAGGCAGGGGAATATAGACACATATTAACCATTATTACAGTTAACCCCTCGCCTCCCACACGATGGTAGGGGTGGCCAGCTGGGGGGTAACCCCTTTATTACCGGGCTAGCCACCCCCCTCGTGACAATGGTAAAAAAGGATGGCCTTGCAGTGGTGTAATGGAGGAAGCATCTACTCACTAAGTCAGCTAGTTAGATCTAAAGCACATTTCCTGTGACAAGCAAGAAGAGTCAAAGGACCATTCCATAAACAGAAAGGGGCAGAGGAACAACATAGCTAAACCATTCTCATGGCAATGAGAAAGGGGAGGTTGCCAGGGCAACCCTGGCTGCATCAGAACAGGGGAAAAACATGAAACTTCCCTGGGTAGAGCTGGAAGTATGAGAACAGAGAAAATATATAATCCTGTTCCAGGACACCACACATGTAGATCTTTTTTAATTTTCTCAAAAATAGGGAGGGGAATTACATAGATATAAAGTTTTAAATGAACTTGCAATCTTGATTCCTAGATATTTAATATGGAAGGAGCTCCATTTTTCATTGAAATTCGCTTGAAGGAGCTTCAGCTCTGAAGCTGGGATTTATCATAATTTATTTTATAGCCTGAGACTTTGCCACATTGGTCTATAAGGAGTTGGAGGTTGGGAAGGGACGTCTATGAGCTAGCTAAGTTAATATAACATCGTCCGCGAATAGAGAGATCTTGTAATCTATTCCGTTTATGGGGATTCCTTGTATATTGACCTCCTCCCGAATTTTAGTCGCTAGGGGTTCGATTGATAAGGCAAAGAGCAGCGGAGACAAGGGACAACCCTGTCTAGTTCCATTTCTTATTATAATTGGATCTAAATTCCCCACTTGGAGTTTTACATATGCTGTGGGCTTCTTGTAGAGAGCTCTAACTCTCTCCAGAAAAGTGCACCCAAATCCAAATTTTAGCATGGTCTGATCTAGGAATGCAAAATACAAAATACAAAAGTAATGCTGCACACCATAAACTGATTACAGATACTTGCTGTTACCGGTGCTCCTGATCCAGGGGAGTCCCTGTCAGTGAAAAACTGCAAAGTTAGCAAAAGAATTGAAAGTTCAGGGCTCTACGGATTTCCAAAGAATTTATTATATCACAATATACACAACGTTTCAACCAACAAAAAGTGGTATTTCTCGTTCTATTTGCACGACATTAAGGGAAAACGCATATAAAGTATTAATGCGCTGGTATCACACTCCCATTAAATTATATAAATTTGTACCAGGGTACTCCCCGCTGTGCCCTAGACAGTGCGGAGCAACAGCTGACCTGTTACATATGCTGTGGTCCTGCCCGAGGATTAGACCGCTTTGGCGAGAAATTAGAGATTGGCTCGAGAGGATTCTTAACCTCAAACTCCCTTTGGACCCATGGCGGTTCCTACTGAACAGGCCGACTCTAGGGTTGACTAAATCAAGAAATAAACTGGTTGCCTATTTCGCAACAGCAACTCGGTGTGAGATCGCAGCATTATGGAAACAACCCGAAATTCCACCAATTCCCAAGATTCGGAATAGAATTTGGTTCGTATGCCAGATGGAAAAATTAACGAGTTTAGTTAATGACACTGGCGACATTTATCTAAACACCTGGACGCCTTGGCTTGCCCAGATGGACATCCCGGGAGTTGAGAGAGATACCATCCTGCTATGATAGTTGTAGATGCGTTTTCCCTAGATAGCGGCCCAAAGTAGGTGTTCCTAGTGTTAATCGGCGACAGGAGCGCCCTAGATGAGTGATCGGAGCTGGAGACTGGGCCCCCCACCCGACGAGAGAGCCCAGACGAGATTAGGGCTTCGGTGCATCCAGGAGTTGGGGATACCGAATACCAATCGACCCGGCGGGGGAGTGCCCCGCACCACACCCCCTCCCCCCTCTCTTTCTTCCTGTGTTTCCCTTTTTTCCCCTCACCCTTTTTGGATACGTGTTAAAGTACAACGAAATGTTTTGGTACAATGTCTGCGAATACTTTAACTGTACATGTATGCTTACGAAAAACATAATAAAACTAAAGTTATAAAAAAAAAAAGTGGTCTTTCTCAAGTGAAGAAAGACCACTTTTTGTTGGTTGAAACGTTGTGTATATTGGGATATAATACATTCTTTGGAAATCCGTAGAGCCCTGAAGCTTCAATTCTTTTGCTGATCTAGGAATGACCATTTTATTCTAATAAATGCTTTTTCAGCGTCTAGGCTTAGTAGTATAGCCTTCGTTCCGGTCAGGTGCACGTGGTCGATAATGTTTATGATCTTTCGGGTATTGTCTGAGGCTTGTCTACCCGAGACAAAAACTACTTGATCTATATGTATTAACCTTGGTTGAATCGGGTTCAATCTGTTCGCCAGGATCTTGCTATAAATTTTTTAATCTGTATTAAGTAGAGATATTGGCTTATTGCAGAGGTTTGCGTTAAATTAAATGCCGGGGGATCACCCGAGGTCTCTGCAACCTCAATTACTGGGATTCAGCCGGCTTCTGGTCACGTCGCCATGATAACATGGCGTCAAATGACGCCACGGGGTCATGTGACGTGACACATCGTCATGGAAACGCACGTCAAATGACGCTGTGGGGTCACATGATGTCACGTCACGAGACCCTCTGCGTCATTTGATGCCAGGACACTGCGGAGGGGGGGGGGGCAAGATCTGCAACTGGCACTCAAGGCGGGCGCAAAAAAAAACTTTGCACACCCCTGGTCTATAGCTTCCACATTGAAGGGGGTCACTACCTTCCTTGTGGATGATGGCTAAAGGCCACAGACATTGGAATTGGAATTGGTTCAGCTTCTAAGAAAGAATGAAACGTATCAAGGATATTTATGGAGACAGAATCGCCTGAAAGTTTTTATAATAAAGATTGGAAAAACCGTCTGGACCTGGTGTCTTAGCTATCTTCAGGGATTTGATCGCCTCAAATAGCTCTTCTTGAAAAATGTTCTTATTCAGGGCTGGTGTATCTTCCTCGGATGAAACGCGCATGTTACATTGTTCTAGATATTGAGAGATTGCCTCGATGTTTGTGGAGCTCTTCCCAGGGTTTCTAAGTTGTATAGTTGTGAGTAAAAATTTGTGAATTCTTTTAATATTTCTTTTTTTATTGTAGGTGACTTTCGTAGATTTCAGATGTAACTCTCATACTTCTAAGTTTGTTAGCTAGTAAGCTGTCAGCCTTATTGCCATAATCGTAATACTGTTGGTTAGTCCATTTTAACGCTCTCTCTACCTCTTCCAGTTGGAGTTGCTTAAGCTCTGTTCTTGTTTTCTCGAGTAGCTTGTAAAGTTTTTTGAAGGGTTAATTTTGTGCTGTTGTTCTAGTTTGATAATTGTATCTATTTCCTTATTTTGTCTCAGCTTATTTTTTCCCCCTGTATGATGCTATAGCTATAAGATCACCTCTAATTGATGCTTTGTGGGCTTCCCACAACATTGCGGGAGCTGAAACTGTGACCTTGTTTATTTTAAAATAGTTGGATAGTTTGTGTTTAATTGTTCTCTCTGTGTCTGGAAAGTTCAATAGAGAGTCATTTAGTTTCCATTTATATGAATTGTTTTTAACAAAGGGGAGAGAGAGCTTTGGGTCAATAGGGGCATGGTCTGACCAAGTTATTGGGCCTATGTTCAACTGGGTAGATGCCTGTAGAATATTTTTGGTACCCAGAAAATAATCAATCCTAGAGTAGGTCTGATTTGGAGCTGTGAAAAATGTGCAGCTTTTTGAATTTGAGTTGAATGGATGATACCCGGGGTACTGGACTTGTCCTGTTGGGGCGAGCACACCATGGTTATGTCTCCTGCTATTATCATGGAGGAGAGGGATTGCTGTTTCAGAGATTCCAGTACTTCTGTCAAGAAGATAATTTGGTTCTCGCTAGAGGCGTATATGTTAAAAATCTGAACACTCAAATATCTACTCTCTGGGTCTGAGAGCACCGTATTGGGGATAAAAGAGACGCTATTTTTAATAAAAATTGCAACTCCCCTCTTTTTGCAAGAGAATGATGCATAGTATGCTTGAGGGAAAATACTCTTAAACGTGTTTGACGGAGAAAGAGAGTTGAAATGTGTTTCCTGAATAAACAATATGTCACCTTTTGTTTTTTTTTTTAATTCTTGAAGTGCAAGTCTTCTCTTTTTTAGGGAGTTCAGTCCTTTGACATTGAGGTACTATTTTTATGGAGGTCATGTTTGACATGGTTTTGTTTTGTAAGGAACATAATGGAGAGAGAGGGGGGAGGGTGCATCAAAGATCCATAGCAGGTTCACAAGAGTATCATTTGATTTTGAGACCTTTCCGAAATTCACTAAGGTAGGTAACCTTCCACTGGGCAGGTAAAGTCAAAGTTTATTTATTTATTTTTAATAGTTTTTATGTGCTTGTGCGATTGTTCAGGTGAGGGGGGGGGGGGGAGGAAGTCCTCCGAAAAGCTCTCAGGCTCTGGGGGAAGTTGGGGAGCCGCGTGGCACAATGCTCCGGTAGGTTAGACACGTGTCAGAGGCACTAGCCTCGCTCACCTCCAGATATTAGATGCAGATCGCAGACATTCCACTGCTATATTGATCTATATTGTTTTTGCTGTATACAAAGAAAGTTAATATGAAAAACAGGCTATTAGAGATACAGTCTACAGTATTAACCAAGGTGCAATAGGTATTATCACTAGGTAACAACCATCACTTACTGTTTAATGCACGCCTGCACAACTTGTAAAGTGAGAAGGGGCGAACGGCTCCAATGAAAACAGATTTGGGCCGCACGGGTAAAATCATCATCATCATCATCATCATCATCATCATCATCATCATATCTCCCCCAGCACCCCTCATCATCCTCATATATCTCTCCCCCAGCACCCCTCATCATCATCATCCTCATATATCTTCCCCAGCACCCCTCATCATCGTCATATATCTCTCCCCAGGACCCCTCATCATCATCATCCTCATATCTCCACCAGCACCCCTCATCATCATCATCCTCATATATCTCCCCCAATCACCATCATCATATATCTCCCCCAGCACCCCTCATCATCATCATCCTCATATATCTCATCCTCATATATCTCTCCCCAGGGCCCCTCATCATCATCCTCATATATCTCCCCCAGCACCCCTCATCATCATCATCCTCATATATCTCCCCCAATCATCATCATATATCTCCCCCAGCACCCCTCATCATCATCCTCATATATTTCCCCCAGCACCCCTCATCATCATCCTCCTATATCTCCCCCAGCACCCCTCATCATCATCATATCTTCTCCCCCCTGCCAGATCTTCATAATCATATCATCTCCCCCACTCAGATATATGAGGATGATGATGGATGCTGGGGGAGATATATGATGATAAGAGGTGCTTGGGTAGATAAGAGGATGGTCATACAAGACAGACCATAGACTGATTTCCTGGGGCTCAGGACAACTGATTCCATCCCCCTCCCAGTGTTTGCAGCCTTTGCGAGACCCCCTCTATCTCTCACACCCCCATCTCTCCCCCTCACCTGCACACATAATAGTCCCCCTCCACATCACACACTACCTCCCTGCACACTACACACATCCCACCCCCCTGCACCTCATGTCACCCTCTCCCCTCCCTGCATCTCACATAACCCTCTCCCCCCTGCATCTCACATCACCCTCTCCCCCTTGCATCTCACATCACCCACCCCCCTGCATCTCACATCATCATATCATCGGTCTAGGCGGCGGCGGGCAGCAGACTGTCACGGGAAAATATGGGTGCTCACCACAAACCGGACTGGACCGCGAGGCCGAGGTGGGGATACAGGTAAACCACCGCCCTGCAGCCGCGTGGGCGGGTCCGGTAAGCAGAGTAGTTGTGGATAGCCTGGGTCAGGGCAGGAGAGTGTTGGAACGTAGAGGTGCTTGCCGGAATCAGGGTCGGAGAGGTCAAGAGTAGTTGAAGTCCAATGCCAGGGTCGAGCAGAGGAGAAGGTAGAAGTCCGTAGAGCGAGCCGGGGTTCAAGGGTGCCAGAAGTCGGGAATCCGGATACGAAGCAAGGGGTCTTTAACAGAACGACAAGAGCAGACTGCGAGGTAGCTTGCAGCAAGCACAACCAGAGACTGACTATGCTCAGCAATCAGCTCAGGGCTGGTTGCACTATATACAGAGAGGAGCCAATGGGAAACTACCAGCTGTGAGGTCAGATGTAGGTTGAGCGCCGGTAGGCTGAGGCTGGATGTAGGGCAGGTGTGGGAGGATCAAGATAATTGGAGGCAGTGGGGCCGGATCCTGCGTGCCTCGGCAGTGGAGAAGGCGGGCGTCGGAGCCGCGGGACGGGACGCTGTGGGAGTTTGGAGACGCAGCGCCCTTACACAGACTGAGCAGAGCAGGCAGACTGCACACGAGTGAAGAAGCGCGCACGCGCACTCTAACAGCAGACTCCTACCCTGTGTCCTCCTCTGAGACTCGTGAGAGTGAGCTCAGGGGAGGGTGGGGGGGAGGAGGAGGAGAGCGGGCTCGGGAGGGAGTATGAGGGGGAAAGCAGGCAAAGCTATCGCGGGCTGCGCGTTGTGCAGGCCTGGTTTAATGCCTGTCGCACAGTGAACAGGCTCCTCTGTTGAACCAACATACTTTACGCAATTTAGAATATGCAAGCTTTGAATCTCAAGGGATCCTCCTTCAGGCTTTGCCAAACCATTTCATTTTTATTTTCCTTGTGTGCTCTTCTGTACATAGCTTTCTTTTGGAATGTGTCTAATTACAGTAATAGATTTTCAGATGAATGTTTTAAGCCGCTTCTCTGACTTGTCTGGATGCTGCTCTCACCTTTAGATCTGTATTTCTCTCTGTTGTGGGCCTTAATCCTCTAATGTCTTCATTAACTTCCCTTTCGGTACCTTCTGTGCTTATCTATTTAAGCTTTTCTGGATATGCCAGTTCTCTTTCTTGTTGCTGTTCACTTATTAAGCAAGAATCCCATGAAAGGGCTTTTATTTTTTTTGGAGAAACACACTGGAAATGTTTCGCCGTGCAATTCTTCCTACAAAACCCCAGTGTGCAATTCATCACTTCTATGACAGGTACACTGACACCGTTATTTACCTTACAAATAAAACCCCATACAGCACAACCAGATCTATAGAGAGAATTCTACATTAAAAACGGGCTACTTGAGAAAGCATAAACGGCTTGCTTGAGAGGTCAGGGCAGCAAACTGCACTAGGAGTGTGTCTTTTTCTTCCTTGGTGCTCTGATTCAATATGCTGTGATGCCGATTTCCTGGACTGGAGAAGATTTTCGTCCCATTCATTTAAAGGGCCTACACTCTTCTCCAGCGCCGAGAAGCCGTTTCCCAGCATATGGAATAGGGGCCTTCTGTCCTCCTCGGGTTCATACCTCTCAATCAGAACTTCAGATAGCTATCGTCAAGACCCTTTAATACCTATCAAGCTCATTAGTCGTCTTGGGATTAGCTGGAGGAATAGTGCAGGATCAGATCCCAATGGTAGTGTTTTGTCACAAATAGCTAGCAGGGACAAGCCCTTGACTCGGTAACCCTATGCCTCTGATTTTATTTGTATCCCATGTCGTCTTCTCACTCCAAAGACACAAACCTCACTAGTTAATAGGGGGGGGGGGGGGGGGGGAGGCGGGGGGGGCCAGGGGGGGGGGGGGAAATCCCTGTTGCCCTGTGTGTGAGGATGGGATGTGAGAAGTTCAGGTTCAGGTCATTAGTCTCTGTGCTGGCTGCTTTCTATACTACTTCCTGCAGAGCTGAGAGTTTCATCCAGATCAAGGGGTGAGAAGGAGATCCGACATGCTTGGGTGACATGTGCATTCAGTCTCCTTTACCCATCACCCTGGGTCTGCAGCATTAGATGCACATTACCACCTATTGTCGATCCTGGTCTCTGTTTACTTTGAGCATGCCATCCTCTTTTTTTTCATCATGCCTTGCTTCTTACATAGATTTCAATAGGTTCACCCTCTTGAAAATATTATCCATTTAAACCGAGTTGACCCTGCAGAATTTAATTCGATTGCCCTCTTACATAAATCAGTTTCCATTATATACTTCAATGAAATCACCCCTTTAAGTGTCAGGATCACATTCCTACACACATCATTTGACTCCCACAAATGTCAGCAGAATCACCCTATTACACACACCTTTAATTATCCCCAGAGATGTCAAGGGGATCTCTTCAAAATAAAATAATCCTTCTCCAATGGAAAGGTATGAGCAGCTGAAAGAGGGAGAAAGTACTGTAATGGAACTTTACATACTGTATCATTAGTAAGAAGTTCTCATGTAGAGTACTGTGTTTATTTCTCACGGTCATATACACAAACAGAGGTGGTGCAAAGGGAAGCAAGCAAAATGACACAAGGCTTGCATCATAACGCTTATCAGGAAATACTAAAGTATCTCAACATGTACATCCTACAAAAAGGTGAGGCTTTAAACCAATAGTTGAAGTGAGGGCAACCCACAGGAAAAGAAATCTGTTTAGAGACTGAAGAAGGCTTGAATAAAAGAGGTCATGAGCCTGGAGGGTGGAAGGCTCAGATGAAACGTAAGGAAGTATCACGTCACTGAACGAATAGTGGACCTATGGAACAGCCTCCCAGTACAGATGCTACAGGTTAATACCGTAAATAAATGCAATGCTTGGGGTGTTAAAAGAACAATTCAAAGAACCCGTAGGGTCAGAAACTGACAGCACTTGAGAAAATAGGGCAAGTAGCAAAGTGGTTACCTGCTGTCAGTTTCTATCTTTGTATATTTGCAGAAGTGAATCAATAGGTTGAGAGTTACGCAGGTTAAACTGGCTGTCAGCTCTGTGCTGCATCCAGCTCCTATCTGACAGCATCTCTGTTCCCTAACATTCTGCAGCCACATGTCTAGTGCAGTTTTCTTTCTGTGCTGATGCTTGCAGCCGTTTTGACTATCCTCTCCTCAGCTGCTGTCACTTCATGTTTATCACACTGATAGAAACTACGCTGGAGAGGAAATGCCAACGCAATGAGTTAATGGTGCAAAGCAAACATTTGTACCTCCGCTCACTCGTGCATAAATATAAATATGTCAAAATATAGGATATATTTTCGGTGTAGAATGAAGGGCTGTCATCACGCCTGTATTTTTTTTTGCTCACAGAAGCAAAGTACACACAACAACAGCAAAATATTATATTCAAGGAAACCATAAATGAAGGTTTTATTATATTAAAAAAAAGATGTGTGTCAGGTAGCACTCCACAAAGTGAAAATTGGAAATAATGTACTGATATAATGGTGCAAGAGAACAGGGAGGAACCTCAAACCTCCCCAAAAAGATATATATATCGAAATTTTATGAGTCATTACTGACACTAGCGAACTCTCTTCCCATGAGCGCTAAAGGCCATGTCTGTACATACTGTGCTATATGTATGCACACACAGCTGTCTCTCACACATACTAATACTCCTTATTTTTCCATCCATATACACCAATAGGGACCACATAGTATCCACACACACTTTTAGTTGTGCTACAAACTCTCACATTTCCACACCCACCCACACCATTTATATCCAGTCCCACTCCACACACACCTTGTGTAGAGCACTGTTTATACTGTGGGCTCTCCATTCATTTTTATTCACACTGATACACATACACACTCTTTCTTCACTTGCTTTCAGTTACCCTTTGACACCTCTAGCCATAAAACACATCCACACCGGGGGAAGGACCAGCACAGATAACATTCCAAGAGACATTGTTTTCAAGTTATCCTTGCTTCATTCATTGTAACATCGCCGGAAGAAGAGATCAGTGTATCTCGAAAGCTCGCACAATAAAAGCATTTCGTTAGCCAACAGAACGGTATGTATCTATTTATTTTTTGATTATTGAAGCTCGGCTAACACGGGACTGTACCTCTACATATATAGATATAAGATATAGATAATATATTATATATATATATATATATATTATAATATATATATATAGTTATATATATATATATATATACTGTATAGTATATATATATATATTCAAAAAATAAATAGATGATACCGTTCTGTGGCTAACGAAATGCTTTTATTTGTGCGAGCTTTCGAGATACACTGATCTCTTCTTCCGGCGATGTTACAATGAATGAAGCAGGGATAACTTGAAAACAATGTCTCTTGGAATGTTATCTGTGCTGGTCCTTCCCCCGGTGTGGATGTGTTTTATGGCTAGAGGTGTCAAAGGGTAACTGAAAGCAAGTGAAGAAAGAGTGTGAATAAAAATGAATGGAGAGCCCACAGTATATATATATATATATATAGTAAAAAAAAAGTGACATAATTACAGGGCTAAAGCTCGGACTGTGTGGAGAGGGCCATAAGGCAGATTAATACCCTCTGGGGCTCCTAGGCACCAATACTTTGGGGGTCATTTGTCAAGGTGGCCCTCCTCTGGCAGCGCCGCTCCCTTATGATGTTGCGGTGTTATGTGATGTCGCCTGTCATGGCAATGCATCACCATGTGACGTTGCGGTGTCATTTGATGTTGGCTTGCCACTATGTCACTTGATAAAGACCTTTGAGGTCGAAACGTTGTGTTGGCTCAATAAATGAGCTTAGATTTGCAGAAATCCGTTGTGCCATGTGTTCCTTCTGCTACTGATCTAGGACTGGAAACAGGCTTTCGTTCAAGCACGGGAGCACCGGTAATTGTATCATTCTAACCATTTTTTAAGGTGTGCAGCATTTACTTCATATACCTGGGTCGTCATGACACACCATTACACACACACACACCTTATCTTGGGTGAGGTCCGGGGACTCTGCAGCTCCCTCCTCCAGCCGAGCGGAGGTTGGATCCCGTGCCGAATGGAGGAGAGAGAGTATGACAGACAGTGACGGCTGGGCATGGGGAGCTGGGGAGCTGCAGCACTGGCCCACAGCAACCTATGGGGGCCCCCTAACTTTGGGGGCCTCTAGGCACGTGCCTTATGGATAATCCAGGCCCTGGCCATAAAGTTACCTTACAATGCCTTTGAAAGCCTGTTCCCTTCAGTCCCACAGCCATATCGGCTGTTTGCAACCTCCATAAGCCCCCTCCTCTTTCAGGCCCTACCCAGGCTAATTTTCTTTTAAACTTTTCGAATGAAAGAATTTGAACCAGGGGATTCTCTGGAGGGGAATTGTGCCCTGGGGACCCACTGATAGCTTGTTGCCTCCGAGCTGCATGGCTTCTTAAGGGTCCGGAGGAGGAAGGGTAGCGGCGCCTGCGTAGTGATTATGCACAGACTGCATACCTTGCGTGCGCTGAGTTTTTACGGCTTTTCTCTCCTGTAATCTCTGATCCATCCGAATGCATAAGGCGACGAGCTCCTCTAATTCAGTGGGCCGTTCCTGCGCGGCAAGTTCGTCTTTAAGATTTTCAGTCAGGCCTTGCCAGAATACTGCTACCGACGCCTCATCATTCCATCTGGTTTCAGCGGCTATCGTCCGAAATTCGACCGCGTACGGGGCCACTGAATGAGTACCTTGGGATATATGTAGAAGCGAGGAAGCAGCAGTTACCCTGCGTCCGGGTGTGTCGAATACTCTGCGGAACTCCTTGGTGAAGCGGGCTATGTTTCTAGCGAGGTCCGGTCTTTGTTCCCAGATGGGTGAAGCCCACGCCATAGATCGCTGGGATACAAAACGGGACGGAGTCGTTTCAAATTGTATAAAGCATTGGTTAAGGAACCCGCGACAGCCAAGAGGATTGCCGCCATAGCGATTAGGTGCAGGAAGTCGCGGTTCTGAAGCTGCTGTAGTAGGAATAGGTTCTGGGACATCCACTGCTGAGGGAAGAGAATTCAATGAGGTCCGCTGTGCCTGATCTGTGATGGATTGAACCGTCACTTGGAGTAGCTCCATACGTTTGTTATTTTGGTCCAGATATTTTTCTAAATTCTCAAACATGTTAGCGTGCATGTTCAAAACTCGTGGATGGGGAAGTTCAGGCGCCACTGCGCATGACAGACTTCACAGGCTCCCGAATGGATTCAACAAACTTTATTGGCACAACGACACACTGGGGCTACACCACGATCTCCCCCTCTACGCGTTTCACCCTCTTGATAGGGCTTCGTCTCGGAGTGGGGAGACGTGGTGTGAGCCTGCAGATTTAAAGTAAAAAAGCCAGCGAAAGCGGCTAAAATCATTAACCCCTTCATGGAAATTTAAACATGTTCATGCATCTATGTAAACAACGCATACGATTAATCTAAGAGCCAAATATATACCATATCTGTATTGACTATGACAGCCATATATAGCTTATACTGTAAATAGTTACTAACATGAAGGGTATTTTTACGCAGGAGCTGATTATAGAGGAGAGCGGGACCCAGACCAGGAGTTGAGATTTAGGTAAGGGTCATTGCCTTGCTCAGACACTCCGGTCTCTCTCGTGGCCTTTCATAGCTCCCTCCTACAGCCCCACATGACGACCTTGACACCCTTAGGTGCTCTTGCTATTTACCGAAGCGCATGACAGTATTTTTTCTGCATGTTCAAAACTCGACCCACCTCAGCAGGGTCCATGTTTGTGGGGCTGAGCATACTGTATTGGCTGCTCACCACAATCAGGACAGAACCGCTAGGCTGAGGTGGGGATTTTAGTATACACCAACCTGCAGCCGCGAGACTGCGTCCGGTGTGCAGATTCATAGTCATATGGCCGGGTCAGGGTAGGAGAAGTAGAATAGTATTGATACTCAAGTGCTTCTGGGATTGGAGAGGTACATTGGTCGATGTGCATAGCCGACGTCCAGCAGTAGAGATGGTGTGAGTACAGGTACAATCCGAGGCCGAGGGTACTAAGAGACAAGACAGGTTAAGCGGGATTGCACAAGGCAAAGCAGGACAAGGCAAGCTGGGTGCTTGTGGGTAGCACTTTGTCGCAGGTAAGGACTACTATGCTCAGCCGATTTGGAGCAGGGATCAGTGAGCATATAAAGGGCTGTAAGCCAATCAGAGGAAAGGCTGCAAGTGATGATATCATCCGCCCACTCGATCGTCAGGAGGCAGAGTGAGCACCGCAGGTGAGGAAGATGAGATGATATCCTGCTGTCAGAGTTAACTCCTTGTTGAGTGCTTTTGCCTGACAACAGTAGAACGGAGCCTGCGCACAATCCTGTTAGCGTGAAGCACATCACCAGTTGTGTCACGGGGCACGTCACGGGAGCGGGACCTAAAGTTAATCCTCACACTTTTCAAAATATGCAAAGTTCGTTTAGTGCCAAAAGACAACTTATAAAAATGTTAGATATAATATACAAAAATATTACAGGGCTTAGTTACAAAAGTAAGGTTACAAGAAACATACAGTACAATATATGCAGACAGTTTCATAAAATAATTGGATAATCAAACAGAAATTCTATACAGTACATTACCACATAACAATATCTGATTCCATCCAAAGGTCTTTGCAGCATGAAAGATGAGAATTCGCGTGTCTGACATCAGAACACACCTCTTGTTAAATTCTAAATTAATATCCTAAATGCATGGGTTTTATCCTAAAAATCCAGTGCATTGAGAACAGGATAAGTTCATCATGTCCTTAAACACCCCCTTCCCCCCTCCATCAGACTCAGTGACACCTTTATGGCTTTCCTTTTGAATCAAAAGATGTCTGAATATAGTAAATACCCTATAGTGTTAGTTCTATCATATCTGGAACGATGCCACTTCTACTGGTGCATTGGTATAATTAAAATACACGCCTTCTCTTACAGCATTTCACGACACTGTCTTCTAGGGTTATCAGAGAGACTAAAGAATAATACATAGCACCATATTATGTAATTCAGTCTTCTTCCTGTTTTTATTCCATCCCAGTAGGGGACTGTGGCTTTAACAGATACACATTGGAGGCACTCAGCCATTAAGATTCAGCGGTTTATTCTTATATCAGTGACAGATAATATCTCAGGCACACTGTCACTTTAAGAAACAAAATCATAGAATGAATGCCTACTCCTTTCAGGAGACTAATTCACAGCATATACCTGTCTACAAGGCATGCTGGCTAAGCCAGTTTCCAGCTTTAAATAACACAAATATATAACAAAATAACATTGAGTCCTTATCTATTAGATGGGGACAGCGTCCCGAGAATTTCCATGCAATCCTTCTGGATACTGTGATGTGAATGTGAAAGGGGCATCCTCCCCGAACTTGATGCAGGGGAGCTGTGATGCTCCCAGCCTCCAGGCTCTAGGAGAGAGACTGACTGTAGTGGTGGGAACTCGGTCCCAAGTGAGTCCAGGCAATTCTTTTGGGTACTGCGATACGTGAAGGGAGCGTCCTCCCCGAACTGGATACAGGGGAGCAACGATGCCCCCAGGCTCTAGGACAGAGAGGGATCCAGCAAACCTATCTACCATATATACCTGTTCCTTAATTAGGAGAGCAGGTGAGGGGAATTAGAACTATCGTAAGCTCTGGTCTGGATTTCCCATCCACCAGCCTCAGTAACTGTGAAGCTGTGGAATGGATCCCTTTTACACTATGCCTGCACTTTCTGATCTAAATCGGACAGAAAGCTGCCTAATATCCTGGGACTATGTCACAATACATATTTAAATGCTTATTACCCAACTCCACTCATTGGGTCATTCTTGTTTATTTTAGTTTTTGGAATATTTTATACTAGTTAGTGTAACCCCTCTTTGGAATTACTATAGCCTTTAGCGGTTAACAGTATAGGCCCACACAGAGTAAATCCCCTTCCCCTTCGCATGGTGCTCGGGTGACACAGCCGAAGTTAAGCCCCACCCCCTTCTGCCTGAAGACAGTGACATCAGACTATACTATAAATAGTAAGAGGGAACCTTCTGGAACTCAGATCCCAGGAGGAGTTGAAGTAGATGGATCTCACTGTGAATAGTTATGTAAGTTCCTATGTATAAGAGAGGTTAAGTATCCCCTTTATTGTTTTTAGTTAGAGAGAGTAAAGTCAAAGGTGGATAATAGGTTGCTCAAGTAGTTCCAGACAAAAACTTAAATACTGATGTCGAGAGTATATACAAAGAGGACTATTAAATAGAGTGGGTTATGGATTCAAAACAGTGATAGGTCTTGTGCTTTTCTCTGTAACCAAAAAACACTCCCTGAAGGTCACAGTGGATGAAGATATTCTACACCTCTGTAGCCTCATTGGGAATGTCTATTCGGGTAAGTATCTTCAACAAGACATAATACTGACATTTTCTTCCTGAGTTTATATTCCTTCAGTCCTTACCCACACCTTGAGTCTTTATTGAAGGCGTGACCAGCCGCAGGTTAGAGAAATAATATATATTTATTGAGACATCACCAAAAAGTGTACCTCATTTTTGGTGATGTCTCAATAAATATATATATTTATTACAATGTTGACGCTGGCTCCTTTGGCTGTGTGCTGCTGTTTTTCTTTTTTTGATTTAAAAAAATATATATCATTGTCATAATTACGGTGGGTTTGACTAAACTCTATGGGATTGCAAATCACCAGGCAGACCATACGAGTTAAATAAATGTTTATTTCGGCTGGAGACAACAGGGAGCAACACAGTACCGAATACAGAGCAACAACTCACCAAAACAGGGTTACTGGGACTCCTCGCTCGCTACAGTACAGTAAGTGTTGACTGGGTGCCGCCAAAGCTTGCTTGCCCTGGATGGCGCCTTGATCCGCCGTTCCAGGCTATCCCAGTAACAAGGGATGGCCATTCCAGGTCCACACAGTCACGTTTTCATTGGTCTCTAGACACTGAGATCAACCATGAACAACTGTGGAGCTCTGATCGGCGCCGGCATAGTTTTCCGGCATCCATTTGGAAATATGGAGAACCGGGTGCCAACCAGTCAGTGGAGACCTTTCCTCCACTGAACCAAGCAGGAGATGGGGGAGCATCTGGAATGAACCAATCAGGGCAGAGGGCGGTGCCAGTGCCTAAGGACAGACCCTAGGGGCAGGGCTTGGGAGCATGGGAAATTGGAACTGACCAATGGGAACCGAGCCGACAATACTCGGACCTACAGTAGGCCCCGGTTCCTGATTTTAGTTCTATACCTCCAGTAGGGGTAGATGTCCGGCTGGGGAGAGAACAATGGTCCACTTTTGGAGTGTGTATTCTCCCAGCAGACGGGCATGTCCTTCCCCACCTCACCATTGCACTGCACCTGGCCCCCACACAATGACTAGCCCCCACACAATGACTAGCCCTCTGACTCATTGTATGCTGGCCACTTAGCCATTGCTACAGGCCCAGGCATACCATGAATCACACAGAAACACGAGGAAAACCCACAGATACATCATAAACAGTAAAAATAGACACCTAACATCGGTCATAGATTAGCAGGGTTAGAAGCCATTATATAACCCTGATGGCATGTTAACCATTTTGACTGGGTAGTCATCTTGATGGTAGCAGGCTTATCCATCATTGTACCAGGCCATGCGGCCCCTACTATCACCCCCCCTTCCTTTCCCCCCCCCAAAAAAATCAATAATACAAAAATCATATACGAAGAGAAACAGAAATGCAGTGTATGTATACCGCTTCTATTCTGTTCAGGGAAATGTTTACCCAAATGTAGAAGGGTACAATACCTACATATGTAACATAGTGATATTGAATCTGCACAGGAGTGAGGCTCTTAGAACTCACCACGAATGCCGCACACAGGTAAACAACAGGAAAGTGAAAACAACCATCGCCTCAGGCTGTGCCTTCCAGTCCATGAAGTCTGTCAGAGCTTCAGCTTACTTAGCCACGTTCAAAGCACACAGTTGAAAGGTACATCGTTATCGCAGTGATCCCAGATGGTTTTAAACTGGCCTGCATGGGGCTTTGAATTGTACTTCAAATAAAGATTGATGGGCTGCTCAAAGCCAGTTCATCTGCCGTGACAGGGTAAAAGCTCTGTTAAGGACTGGGTCTTATGGGTTGTGTGACAATAACTCATGCTGAAAAGCATTGAGAGTGTTGGGAATGAGGATGAAAGATGCCTTGGTGGGGAGTCCATTAGCTCTCCAAGTTCATTACTACAAGTATAAATCAGACTGAAAGGACCAGAGGAGAGCAGCTGCCAACAGTGCCTGCAGGGAACCATAAGAAGAAGATGCCACACATGTACAATGTCTCGTGTCCTCTCCCTTTCATCAGTGGCCATCACAGATCTGAAGATGTCAGCATTTTGACATGGCGTGACTTGTTTTCACTGATATGGGGAAACTACCATTTCTTTAGGGGAATTAGGGTCCCCTAGGTTCCATTGCACCCTGCACTACAATCGGTTATCTCTCTTGAGTGCTGTCTACCATCTGTTCTATTGTTATATATGTATTGCAGTCATTTCAGTGTCCAAACATTCCTTATTAGAAAAGGTAGGCTACACCCTAATTAATGGGGAAAAAAATCTATAAATTGAATGTTTCATGTAAGGTACAGTAATAATGGTGTGTGCTCAATATATCAAGGAAAGCCAAAATATCAATACAATTATCAAAATAACTAAGGTAAATGATACCAAGAAATTGACTTGTTTTCCTCCATGTGCTGCCATGTTCAGTGTTCTGCATCCCTTTGCGGTCCAACTTTCATATTCCGTGATGTCATGTCTGTGACAGGCGTCAATTAATTACAACAGGGTGGTTGGAAAGGTTGTGGTTTTATTATAACATTTTAACCAGACTGATTTATTTTAGCAGTGACGTTTTACCAGTGTACATTGTATCTGCTGCTAGATAATGTAGTAACATTGGGTTTTATGTTCTCTGTGGAGAGCTATGGCAGATGAAAAGGTGCATTCGCACGACTCTGTGAAACTGCCTCGGGTGCCCAGCAAACACCCGCCTGGATGAGGGATAGTCTATTCGTGTATTCTCTTCGACAAAGAAAAAAGAGGCACTACTGAGGTCAGGGCCGCCAACAGAAATCTTGGGGCCCAGGACAAATGCAAGGAGCAGCCCCCCCCCCCCATTCACATAGCACACCTACCATAAAATTGTTTTTTTAGGGCGCAACTTTTACTTAAATGGCAGTGTTGCGAGCCCCATTTTACACCGAGCCAGTGTTGCGAGCCCCCTCTATTTCCCTCCCTTTGTTACCATGTATTTCTCTCCCCTCCATCTCACCGCTCACTCTTCCCCCTCCATCAATTACTCCACTCTCCCTCAATCCCTGTCCCCCCCGCCTCCCATGTATTTCTCTCACCTACTTCCTCTTTTCCTCACTCCCTCTCCCCCCTCTCTCCTCTCCCCCCTCTCTCCTCTCCCCCTTCCGTCAATTACACCACTCACACTCAATTCCCCCCCACAAAATATATACCAAAAAAATCCACCCCAATGCAAAAAACTTCCCACCCCCAAATACATACAAAAAAAATTTGCAACCCGCAAATGTATATGTAGCCAGGTCCCCTCTGGTCCTCCATTCCCCCCCCCTTGCCTCCGCTGTCGTGGGGGGTGTTGCGGGGAGGCGACGGGCTCGCCGGCGGCTCACTCCACAGGGCGCCACCATGTCCAAGTGCTTGCGCATGCGCGGAGGCTCGCGCATGCGCAGAGCAGTCGCAGTGGCCATTTTGGGATTGGCGCGAGAGGTCACGATTCGGCCGGAGGTCGTGCATGCGCAGTGGAGTGCCAGAAACGCGTCGGCCATTACAAAGTTGCGTATGTGCATCACGCTAGGCGCACACAGCACCAATGTTAATGACCCTAGACGGGGACTACAAGCCCCAGGAGGCATAGGGGGCATACACCCACCTGACCCAAGACAGCCAATGGGGCTTACAGATGCCTGCAGAGAGATATACATTTTGGCGTGCTGGGAGAGAGACAGGAGTAAGAGCTGGGACATAGACAGGGGAGGTTGTGTGTGCAGGGGTCAGGTACCCAGTGCACTAGGCCGTAATCCCCTAGGCCCCAGCTAGGCCCCAGTCATTAAAAGGTTGGAGCTGCTACAGGGACATGCCCTAGATAGGGAACGGATCCCCTTAGCAGTCAGGTGTTTTCCAGTATAGTCAGGGACACAGCTGTGTGCAACGTGGCCTGGCAAGTTTGGTCTGGGAACAGACCTCTTCAGTGATAGAGACTGTCTTCATGGTGGGATGGTCCGGCGAGACACCACCCCATGCAGAGGCGGATTCATCGTGGGATCGGCGGATCCTTTGGGAAGAGATCAGCGGGCCCGGGTGCTGGCGCACTGGGCAGGTATCGTAGCTAAGTGCACCAACAAAGTACACACACATTGTGGGCAGCGCTGTCTCACATACCAGGGAGGTTGGGTGTGGGACCTTGGGGTGCTGTGGACACGGTGTGTGGTACAGGGTGTGGAGTTACAGCCCTGCAAGGTGTGTGGGTAGTTGTGCCTTACGTTGGTAGAGTCATAAGATATTACAATACAGTTATAAGATGTTACCTTAGAGATATGTTATGTTACAGTAAAGCCCTTTTCTATTGTACTAAGCTGTATGGTTCATTGTAAGAGTGTCCTGTGAGGGGCTGCTCCCACTCTGCTGGGATCTCTCAGAGGTGGAGGCGCTGCACCATATAGTAGTAAGTGGTAAGAGTAATTCACCCCAGGCTCCCAGAGGCGGAGGCTTAGGCTCCTGCATGCCAAACAGGTAAAAGGGCAGCGCCAGTAGCTATTTACAGTCACCACCCCCTGATCTCACTTAGGGGTGGGGGAAACAGGTCTACATATACAACCCCCCTCCTCCCCAAATACATAAAAAAAACCCAAATACATACAAAAAAGCCCAACCTCCCCAATACATATAAAAAAGACCACCAATACATATAAAAAAAACAATGCATATATAAAAAAAAAACAATGCATATATAAAAAGCCACAATACATATGAAGAAGCCCCCACTCCCTCCCTATACATATAAAAAGAAACCCACTGCTCCCCAATACATATAAAAAGACCCCCAATCCCCCAATACATATAAAAATACCCCCACCGCCCCCCAATACATTTAAAAAGACCCCCGGGACACCATTACCCTTTGTCCTCCACTCTTGGCGGCCTTGACAGCCGCGCAGTGGACCTGGGCGGGCGGGCGGGCCTGGGACGTCAACCCCAGCAGCCCCCCCCTGTTGGCAGCTCTCACTGAGGTCTTGTTAAGGAGTCTTGTAAAGACCTCAGGAAGGCCTGCATCTGAAGGAGAACAGGGGCTGGGCCGCGACCGGCAGCCGGCCTGGCCTGAGGTCGGGGCCAATTGCAGCACCGGCCACCGAGCCCCCCCTGCCTCCTGGCTCGGGGCACCATTACCTTTTGTCCCCCCTGCCTTGACAGCCGCACAGTGGAGCCGGGCGCCCCCCCCCTTCCTGTTGGCGGCCCTCACTGAGGTCTTGTAAAGGAGTCTTGTAAAGACATCAGGAATGCTGCTTTTTTCTCTGTCAAAGAGAATACACGAATAGACTCTATGGAGAGCCGAAATTTGATGTGAAAATTACATTGATATCTATGGTAACTGGAACTGTCACCACAAAAGATGACAAAATCAAGAAGGCAACATGGTAGCCACCTGGGCTCGTTTTTTTTTTTTTTTTAGAAATGTATATAATGTCAAAATTCTTTAAAAAACAAAAACAAAACAATTCCTAATGTTTAAAAAAAAAAAGAAGAAGAGAGCATAATTGTAAACTGTCACCTGTGCGAGACATAAATGTGTTCACAAGGGGTATTTTTATTTGCTGTAACCTAACGCAACACGCCCCATTGACATTTTACTTTTGTGGAGTTCCCTCAATTATTACTCTTTGAAGATACAGAGCAGCGTTCTGTAATAACAAATATTGGTGTTCATAAACTTAAAGTGAAACCACTTGTATGTATTACCCATTTTCTACTATATGGAGAGGTGTCAGCCTCCAGGGACTGAAATCACTGATTTGGGGGTTTTGGATCCAAAATGTTATTTTAATGGAAAAGTGCTGAATTTTGATCAGTGAGATACCATTAAAATGAAAAGGGGAAAGTGCACGACTCATAGTGTAGTAAATACAATTATATTGAACAATATGGTGAGGATAAGTAATGCACATACAAAAATATGAGATAATAAAGACATATCATGCAATAACCAGCATGGTACCAGATGCAGAAACGTTCACAAGTGATGACCGTCATCAGCTACTGGACATACTGGAGATGAAGTTCCTCTCTCCAGATGAGGTGTCAGTCGATGGTGTACAAACTCCTGCCATAGAAGGGTGAAAGTCCCAAACATACAGTAGTCTCTGGCAAGCCGTGGAACAAGTAATGTACAGTAAAGAAACCTAGAGCCTTATTGGGTGAGCGCTCAGCTGATACGTCGGTACACGGCAGCAGCCGTGAGACAGAAAAGCAGCTCAGCACCGGGGCTTATAGGGTTTGCATAAAACAAATGCCAGTAGGGTGTTGAAGAGTCCCGTATGAAGAAAATCGGACAAAGGTGGAGCGATTGTTGTACAATCGGCCTCGGACAATAAATTAGAGCCATTGAGACAATTAAGTGATGTTCATTTTTACAAGATATTGAAAATAGACCCTACTGATGTGTTCCATCAGGAACTTAGAGCCCTTTTGGAAATGGAGGAAGTTCTGTATGTCCATAACAAAAAAGAGTTGGACTTCCTATATCTGTTACACCCAGTCGTGTCCCATCTATTACCATCTCCCAAAGATCCATAAATTGCTGACACATCCGCCGGGTAGGCCAATTGTGTCAAGCATTGGATCTTTGGGAGATGGTCTTTCACGTTACATCGATACATTTGTACAGTCCCTAGTGTGGGCTACACCATCTTTTCTAAAATACACTAATGACTTATTGATAGATATTGGATCCATCAAATGGGAAACTAATTTTCGATGGGTGACGATGGATGTGACATCCTTATATTCTATTATGAAACACGAACAAGGTATTATTGTTATAAAATATTTTTGGGATCTTTCTAAGTTGGCACCAGCACTTTGCAAATTTTTGGTGGAATCTATCACATTTCTTCTCACGCATAATTATTTTAGTTTTGCTTTCACAATTTTATTTACAAATTATGGGCACAGCTATGGGCACCACCTTTGCACTATCGTATGTGAATTTATTTATGGGGTTGTGGGCGTCTATTTTTATTTTTAGTGACCACAATCCCTTTAGAAATAACATTAAATACTGCAGACGCTATATACTGTAGATGATTTATTATTTATCTGGGATGGGGATGCGTGCACTTTACAAGAGTTCATCACTTCACTTAATACTAATGATTACGATCTTATTTTTACTTTTGAACACAATTTACACCATATTTATTATTTAGATCTTATGCTTTATGTAGATATTAACGTTGTCATCCAAACGGATTTATACGGGAAGGCTAACTCGAGAAATGAATTTCTTATGGCCACAAGTAATCATGCAAGATCCCTTAAACAGGGGATCCCTAAAGGCCAACTATTAAGATTAAGAAGAATTTGCTCCACAGAGGAGGATTTTGAGAGACAATCAAAAGAACTAATAAAAAGATTTTGTGTTAGGGGACACAGTGACCCTCTGCTTGAGGAAGCTCTGTTTGATGTTAGACAGAAGGATAGAAATGATTTATTGTCAAAAAATGTTAACAGAAAGAGACAACATGATAAAAAGATGAGTAATACACCACTGTTTATTACATATCAGAGCAGACAAGCAGGGGCAGTACGATCCATCATTTCCAAACACTGGGACATATTGAATTGGATAAGAGACTGGCATCTTTAGTACAGGAGGGCCCAAAGTTTGTTTTAAAAAAAAGCTAGGTCTTTAGCCACCTTCCTGTCTCCAAGTTTTTTCAGTTCTCAATCTGGTTTCAGCACGACTAGGGGTATCCCCAGGGGGGTTCCATAAATGTGGATTTTGCATGATGTGTCACTATGCCCATCCCATGGAGACAATTGAATGTGTTAAATCTAAAAACAAAACAAAAAAGGATACAAATATTTATCAATTGTAACTTATATATGCCTTGAGATGTGGATGTGCCAAGTACTACATCGGACGCACCATTAGGCCTCTTAAAAAGAGGATTATGGAGCATGTCTATTTGATTAAAAAGAGAGATCCGCTGCATTCAGTCTCAAGAAACTTTACGAATTGCCATCTGGGTGGTATCCGGAATTTCATTTTCTCGGGTGTTGACCATGTTCCTGCACCCTCTCGTGAAATGGTGATAGATTGAACATGCTCAACTAACCAGAAATGTTCTGGATATATAGTATGGACACATTATACCCAGTAGGTATCAATGTAGATTGGGATCTTACACACTTTTTAGTGTGACATATGAGCCATATGTTGAGATCCTTCCTGCTCCATCCCCCTTAAGATTTGTATACAGGAGCTCCATCACTACCATATTTAGTATATATGCATTATGCTGATTGTATATTTAACATCAATAAGGCTAATTTTATATCTACATTACATAAACAACTGTGTGATAAACTCTTTTGAGATATATAACATTGGTTATATGTAGAGCTATGTGTTTAAATTATATGTATGTACTACTAGGGCGTTTTACAGATATATATTTCTCTGTATTTTTATTTTTCCATAGGTTTCTGGACATAGATACCAGATAGGAGTTCAGTCTGTTTAGATCTCCATGAGGCTAGAGATAGAGGTCCACTTAGTGTTAATACATTTTGGATTTAAGATTCTATTCTGCAGTAATGTTTTATATACTGCACTAATATACATGTATGCTTGTCTAATAGCTTAGGAAGTATGTGGGAGCTGTGTAGAGTATGATCTCTGCTATTCCCGTGTATACACTAGTTAAAGATGGACTTTTGTTCAGTTTATTTTCTATAAGCTTATTTTAAGGTTCGATTATGTGGCTATTTATCCATTATACTATTTACAAATTCCTCAATCTCATATAGATCAAGGGTTACCTTTTTATATTTGTTAAGATTCAAGGATGTAGTGACCTACAATGTTTATCTATAGAATGATATATGTTGCATGTAGATACATGTTTGTATCTTGCTAAGGTATTTTCTGTCAGTATAGGTGTGTTCATTTATTGTATGTTCAGACTTTTCTACTTGGTTCAATTATCTCTATTTTGTATCTCGTTTCCTGAGGTAGGGTTGCAGTGGTTTGTGACTTCAGTTTAGCACTGCATGATATATGGGAATTATTGTGTGTGCTTTTATTTACAATATTAAGCAGGTTAGTTCCTGAGGGACATTAAAGATAGATGAACTTGTATGTCTATACTTGTATGTCTATCTGTCTATATTCACAATTTTATGTTATTTGCATACATTGGTTATGTATTTCTTGGATCAGAATTCCTATTGGCTGCGTGTGGTCGTCTTGATTGGTTGATCCCCAAACATACAGAACCCCTGTAAGCTCACAACGTGTATATATATATGCATAGTGAAAAAAAGGGGTGTGTACTATCCAATAGCGCTTAAATCTAAACAATATAATTTCAAGTAAATCCTGTATTAAACGTGATTCAAATAGATCTAAATAAATCTTGTGATAATTTGGGCTGTATATAAACACAGTGAATATGTGCAAATAAAATAAAATTTATATAAACAACTTGGTCGGATGCTGCTTAACCTTAGATCAGGATTACTTTCTTTAATCCAGGTGATTTCCAAGTCCAGAGGAGTCAGGGAGCGCACAGACCATGAAAAATAAGAAACATATACAACATAGTGCAATATGTCTGAAACTAAATGTGGGACATCCAAACTTCATACATCCAGTAGTTCTTATACTCACAGACTAATCTGTGTTAAAGTGTGTATAAAGGTATCTTTATGCTGCAAAGGATTCCCATATAGAAACTGGACCCCTGCTGTGTTAATCCGATGGGCCATTAGTCTCTGCAGAAATGTCACTGAAATGTTGCAGCATGTACCCAGCCAATTACAGTAGGTGCTTATTTAAGAAGTCTTGTCTGAGCAGGTAGTTACTCTTTGATAAAGTGCCATCGAGGCAGGAAACGCGTCAGAGGACTATCATCTGTTGTATGTCTTTAGGCATCATGCCGAATAAATAGTTCATTTTTAACCTGCCTGCAGCACGTTTTTTTTTGCGGTGCTGAACCCGACTCTTTTCTATTACCGTAGGAAGAGTTACCTCCACTTGAATGGAGAAACTAATCCTCCCTTAGTGCCTAGCAGTGTAACTCAGCTGTTTGGGCAGAGGGGCATCTCCGATGAGGTCACTTCAGGTGCTATGAAACGCAAGGCAGTAAACGTCTATGGGAAAACCTTTAACCTCAACATACACACAGCTAAATGCCACAGGGGGGAAACAACAGAGTAGCAATCATATGATACTCAAATGCAGCATCCATTAAAGTCTATGAAACCCTAATGATAAAAATCAGTGAGGCAGACGCCAAACCAACGATCTTAAACTGTTCTGTTTTTCTCCTTTTTGTTTTTAGCTGCAGAAAGCCTAACTTCAGGTATCACAATAACAAATATCATGGCTTACACACTGGATACTACTCTGCTTATGCCATGAGCTAGTTTGGGGCTCATACTTAATTAAATAGCTCTGTTCTTATCAAATGAAAGCTTAATACAATACTTAATTCAATAGCAGTTCAATTGAATGACAATTTTAACAGTCTATGTGAATAAGAATTTTATGTCAGTGTTTCTAAGAGCACAAGCTAGTGCATAGTTTTAGAGTGAACTACGAGGTCATGATAAAAAGGGGAAATAAATTCTTAAATAATACATATTTATTTTGCACCTCCAACCTACAACAATAAGAAACAGGAGAGTCACATGCAACAGTAAAGGACTCTCTGCATGTGTGGATATTAAAGCAGCAGTCCAAGCTGCCGTTTTTTTAAACATTTTTTCCCCTTTAATATGTGCATCAATACAATCCACACAATGATAAATAATTAGCTAAGTTGCCGGTCGATCAGCGAGGATTCGGCTCAGTGGTTTCCTAAATGGCTGTCAGTGCAGCAGAAGAGGGCCAAAGATGCAAAGTTTTGTGGGGAAGACCATGTGACCAGGCAGTCACTAGATACATTTAGTGCACTGCTAGAGAGAGGGCAGGGCTCAAAAAGGGCCTTATTTCAGAAGAGGAAGGGGATGTAACTTTGTAAATGGTTGCTATAGAAACAAAAAATGATTGTTACATTATAATACATTAAAATGTCATTCAGAGTTGTTTAAAAAAAATGCTACAAGTATTTTCTCATTGTACAGAACTGATTTATTATTAAAAAGAAAACAAAAAAACATACCTGTAGGATATTGCTTGGTCTGCTGCTTGAAAGGGAATCAGGGGAGGAAGGGTACAAGCAAGCTTGATGAACTCCAATAATATTTGTTTGGATCTGTGTCCTCCAGATAGAAGATTCAGACAGTGGAATTATGTCGTAGTTAAAATCTTTGTTTGCTATACAGCACTGCAATACAGCTCAGAGAATTCTTGCTCCATAGAGCATACAATCAAAGTATTTGTCGCCCAAGGCACACAAAGATTGAGGCACATATTTACCAAGCAGTGCTGTGCCATAAGCCACCCTTGAATGAACTGTAAACTGTCTTATGCATAGTACCATATTAGTAAATATGAGTCATAGCGACTGGGGAATTTAATCAGGTGCAATAACTTCAAAGGCAATAACTATAATTATACAGTAGAATAAGTATCTTGCCCAATTAGAATTCAACAAAGGTTGAACACAATGGACATACAGTACAGGATGTCCCCCCGCCCCCCCCCGCTCCCCCACGCCCCCCCCCCCCCCAACGTAATCTACTGTGTTACAAGACTCTCCCTCCTACCCTTTATAATCAATTATGCTTTGCTGTATATCAAAATATGCTCATTTTACTGTAGGGGAGAGAAGGTTATGATCTTGAACATGAAAAGCTACTTTAAAGCTGATAACAAGAATCTCCTACATTGTAAAGGACCGCAGGGAAATATGTCATACAGTAGGATTGGAAAACAAGTTTATGTATGGCTATCAGTCAGTGTTGGGATTTGTGAAGTACAACTACTTGTTATTTTAAAGCATGATGTTGCCCGGCCCCCTTGATTCCCCCGGTTCCTGGTTTCTTCCCCCTTACCTCCGCTACAACGGGGGAGCGGGCATAGTATGCTGCGGGTGCCGGCGCAGCATCGAAGCGGCAACTGCATCGCCAAAGCTCCCGCGGTCCTCTCCGCAGGGCGACACCATCTTGTGTAGGGTTCGCGCATGCGCAGAAAACACCCGGCGGCCATTACAGTGTCACGCATGTGCAGTAGGATAGGCAGACGCGGCGGCCAATAGGGAAGGTTCCGCAAGGGACTACAGCCCCCGAAGGCATAGGGGCATGTAACCACATGACACTAGGGAGCCAATGGCACGGCCGGATCCCCTACTTGGGGAAAAGATACATTTGGCGCGCTCAGGATGAACAGTCAGTAGGAGCCAGGAGAGGATAGGGGAAGGAGGTGCAGGTGCACAGAGGCAAGTAGCCTCTGCACTAGGCCTGAAAACCCCCTAGGTCCCAGCTAGGCCCTGAGTCAGAACTTAGCTTGTGGTTGCTATAGGGAAAGGCCTAGAATAGGGACTCTGCCCCTTTAGTACTGAAGGAAGAGTGAGGAACACAGCGGAAGCTGAATACCCCAGTGAGAGGTCTGGGACCAGGCCTACGTAGTAGCGAGAGAGACTCTCTTCAGGGTGGGACCACCCCTAAGGGACAACAGCCCCAGCGGAGTCCAAGACGTCGCCGAGGAGATCGTGGATCGGCGGATCCTTTGTGAAGATATCTGCGGGCTCGGGTGCTGGAGCGCCAGGCCGGTATCGTTAATAAGTGCACCAATAAAGTATACACACATAATGGCAGCGCTGACCACAGGACAGGGTGGGACGGGTTGTACTGTGGACACGTGTGAGATACACAGTGGTGGGATACGCCTTGCATGGTGCGTGGGCAGTTGTACTCTTAGTCATAATAGAGTATAGCATATTAAGAGTTTAGAGCTATCTATGTACAGTAAAGTCCATTTCATTTTACAAGTGTGTGTGTTCATTGTGATTGGGTCCTGTGAGGGTCTCCTCCCTCACAGGTGGAGGTGCTGCACCGTATTGTAAGTAAATCACCTCAGGCGCTCTGTGGCAGAGGCTTAGGCTCCTGGGAGCCAACAGATAAAAGGACAGCACCGGTAGCTTTCTGTGTTCAGGGGGAAACAGGGCTACAATAATAATACGTTGATTTCATATAGCTAGGGTGACCGGTTTTGCCGGGACAGTCCCGGTTTTTTCTCTCCTGTCCCGGTTGGGGGTTGGCAGTGGTGGCTGCGTGGTGTCCCCCCCTCCCTTCTGCCCTGGCTCCCCATGGCTGCCCTCCCGGGGTGATAGGAGGTGGTAGCGGTGGGGGGAGGGGGGAGAGTACCTTTACCTCATGTCCTCCTGGTGCTCCTTCCTCCCGTCCCCTTCCCCCCAGTCCCCTTGCAGGGGTGGGCAGTGGGGGTGCGCGGTTGCTGCCGCTGGCAGGCGGGCGGTGCAGGGGGAGGCGGGGAGCTGACTGCTCGGATCGACGGCTTTCCTCTCTCTCCCGCCCCCCCCCCCCGGCCAGTCACTCATATCAGTGTGTGTGTCAGTGTGTGTGTGTGTGTGTGTGTGTGTCAGTGTGTGTGTGTATCAGTGGCTGAGTGTGTGTGTGTGTGTATCAGTGTGTGTGTATCAGTGTGTGTGTATCAGTGGCTGTGTGTATCAGTGGTGTGTGTATCAGTGGCTGTGTGTGTATCAGTGGCTGTGTGTGTGTATCAGTGGCTGTGTGTGTGTATCAGTGGCTGTGTGTGTGTATCAGTGGCTGTGTGTGTGTGTGTGTCAGTGGCTGTGGTGTGTGTATCAGTGGCTGTGTGTGTGTATTCAGTGGCGTGTGTGTGTATCAGTGGCTGTGTGTGTGTGTGTGTGTAAGTGTCTGTGTGTGTGTATCAGTGGTTGTGTGTGTTTATCAGTGGCTGTGGTGTGTATCAGTGGCTGTGTGTGTTATCAGTGTGTGTATGTGTGTATCAGTGTATGTATGTGTGTGTATTGTATCAGTGGCTGTGTATCAGTGGCGTATGTGTGTGTATGTGTGTATCACTGGCGTGTATGTATGTGTGTATGTGTGTATAAGTGGGTGGGTGTGTGTGGCTGTGTGTGTGTATCAGTGTGTGTGTGTGTGTGTATCTGTGTGTGGTGTGTGTGTGTGTGTGTATCAGTGTGTGTTTGTGTTCTGTGTGTGTGTGTGTGTACCTGTGTGTGTGTGTATCAGTGGGTGTGTGTGTATCAGTGTGTGGTGTGTGTGTGTATCAGTGGCTGTAGGTGTATCAGTGGCTGTGTGTGTGTATGTGTGTATGCGTTGATCATTGGGTGGGTGTGTTTACGTGGCTTGTGTCAGTGGCTGTGTGTATCAGTGGCGTGTGTGTGTGTGTGTGTATCAGTGTGTTTGTATCATTGTGTGTGTATCAGTGTGTGGTTTGTTGTTCAGTGTGTGTGTATCAGTGTGTGTGTGTGTGTGTGTGTGTATCAATGGTGTGTGTGGTGTATCAGTGGCTGTGTGTATCAGTGACTGTGTGTATCAGTGGCTGTGTGTATCAGTGGCTGTGTGTATCAGGTGTGTAGGCTGATGTTTATCAGTCTGTGTGTGGTACATGGCTGTGTGTATCAGTTGCTCTGTGTGTATCAGTGCTGTGTGTGATCAGTGGCTGTGTGTATCAGTGGCTGTGTGTATCAGTGGCTGTGTGTATCAGTGGCTGTTTGTGTGTCTTCTGTGTGTGTTATCTGTGTGTGTGTATCTGTGTGCGTGTGTATCAGTGTGTGTGTGTGTGTATCTGTGTGTGTGTGTGTATCTGTGTGTGTGTGTATCTAGTGGTGTGTGTGTATCAGTGGCTGTATGTATCAGTGGCTGTATGTTCAGTGGCTGTATGTGTGTATCAGTGTGTGTGTGTGGTGTATCAGTGGCTGTGTGTATCAGTGGGCTGTGTGTTCAGTGGCTGTATGTATCAGTTGGCTGTATGTGTGTATCAGTGTGTGTGTGTGTGTATCAGTGGCTTGTGTGTGTATATCCAGTGGCTGTGTGTGTGTGTGTGTGTGGTATCAGTGGCTGTGTGTGTGTGTGTGTGTGTGTATCAGTGGCTGTGTGTATCAGTGGCTGTATGTATCAGTGGCTGTATGTATCAGTGCCTGTATGTATCGTGGCTGTACATGTGTATCAGTGTGTGTGTGTGTGTGTGTGTGTATCAGTGTGTGTGTATCAGTGGCTGTGTGTGTATATTAGTGGCTGCGTGTGTGTGTATCACATGTGGCTGTGTGTGCCTTCGTGTGTGTGTATCAGTGCTGTGTGTATCAGAGGCTGTGTGTATCAGAGGCTGTGTGTATCAGAGGCTGTGTGTATCAGTGGCTGTATGTGTGTATGTGTGTGTGTGTGTGTGTGTGTATCTGTGTGTGTGTGTGTGTGTGTATCAGTGGCTGTGTGTGTGTTGTGTGTATCCGTGGCTGTTGTTCATGGGCTGTGTGTACACACACACACACACACACACACACACACACACATCATATAAAAAAACAACCCTCCCCAATACATAAAAAATACCCCAACCCATATAAAAATACCCCCAAGCTCTCCAAAACATATTAAAATACCCCCAAGCCCACAAATAAATATAACAATTCCCCAAGCCTCCAATACATAGAAAAATTCCCCCAAGCCCCCTAATACATAGAAAAATACCTCAAGCCCCCCAATACATAGAAAAATACCTCAAGCCCCCCCAATACATATAAAAATACCCCCAAGCCCGCCATACATAGAACAATTCTCTCAAGCCCCCCAATACATATAAAATTACCCCAGAGCCCCCAATACATATTAAAATACCCCATGCTCCCCAATACATATAAAAATACCCCCAAGCACTCCAATATATATATATATATATAAATACCCCCAATACATATAACAATTCCCCCAAGCCTCCAAATTCATATAAAAATATCTTCAAACTCCCCCCAATACATATAAAAATACCCCCAAGTTTCCCCATTAAATATAAAAATACCCCCAAGCACTCCAATATATATAAAAATACCCCAAGCCCCCCAATACAGATAACAATTCCCCCAAGCCCCCAATACTATAACAATACCCCAAGCCCCCAATACATATAAAAATACCCCTAAACCACCCAATGCATATAAAAAATACCCCAAATACATTTAAAAAAAACCCCAAGACCCCAATGCATATACAAATATCCCCAGTACATATAAAAATACAGACTTAACTTGGGTCAAGCCAGGCGGCTGGTTGTGTGTGACCGGCCGGCGCTGCACATATCCCCCGACCTCAGCGCGCCAGTAGCAAGCTTGACCCAGCTTACGTCAGAAAGCCCCGTCGCGCAACCGCAGTGGAAGCTCGGCGGCGTGGGGCAGAGAAAGGAAGAGGCTTATAGGCAGCTGAGAGTCGGGTCCCGGCTGCAGCAGGGG